>JANBVO010000133.1:0-10966 GCA_030052745.1 Pleurostoma richardsiae
TCGCGCTGATGTAGTAGACCGCTATACTCAAGTGCCATATTTTGGGCCTCAATCTCGGCACAATTCTGTTCGCCAATGGTGCCCTGTAAGCTACAATGGACAAAGTTAGGGCCCCGCGCTAACTCTTGGCCCACTGCTCGCCGGAAAGCCGAGAACATGCGGTGATTATTAATAGGACATGGGGAGATACTGAATCCGAATATTCCCACGATGTAACTTTAATCGTCAACGCATTTGGCTAACAGCACAAAGCAAGTGGTTCTAGAAGAACGGCAGCACACTTTAGATCCCGCTGAGGTTGAGTTTGTGCGATGTCTGTTTAATCCATTAGCATAGGTCTGTAGTCGAATTTTACCATTACTTGGAAAAAGGAAGCAGCGCTTTGCTATGACATGGTGGACTTGCTAAATAACTTAGAACCGTTCAGATGTCGAATTGGTGTGCAATGCTAGTCAAAGCGGCGAGATGACTTTTATGATTAGATAGTAACCACAGGTCTGCTCGAGGCACTCGACCAGACGTCGACTTCGAGGGCCCCAAAGTTGGGTCCGGTCGAGATTCTCGAGTAGACCTCGAGCTCGAGAATCCTAACTCTGCGTCTGTTCGAGATGTTCGGATAGACCTCGACTTCGAGGGTCCCAAAGTTGGGTCTGCTCGAGGCGCTCGGCCAGACCTCGAGCTCGGCAATCCTAACGCTGCGTCTGGTCGAGGTATTCGGACAGACCTCGACTTCGAGGGTCCCAAAACTGGGACCAGCCGAAACTTTCGGCTGGCCGAATTTTATTTATAGATTATGGACTGGGATTAATTTATTCTCGAATTCCTAAAATATGGAGATTCGGCCAGCCGAAAGTTGCGGCTGGTCCCAGTTTTGGGACCCTCGAAGTCGAGGTCTGTCCGAATACCTCGACCAGACGCAGCGTTAGGATTGCCGAGCTCGAGTCTGGCCGAGTGCCACGAGCAGACCTGTGGTTACTATCTAATCACAAAAGTCATTTCATGATTACGTGTATCTGCCTATAGGCAGAAGTGCCACAGGGGTGACTGCCTGGTAGGCAGTCAGGAGTGGTAATAGAATTGTTAGGGAGCATCTCCAGATATAGGTTGGTTATCGACCTCCTAGAAAGAATGAGGAGAACACATTCTTAGTTCAGAACTTCAACTCTTGGCTGCTTGTACTGCCATCGACGAGCTACAGAGAATGGACTTGGTGTCCACACATAGAGGCTTGCCTGCCCACATCTAGTGTCGCTCCTCTGCCCAGTTCCGGCATTCGATTACAATGTGTCGTGCTGTCTGAGCTCCGTAGTCGCATTCGCATTCGTCGGTATCGGCTCTGTTGATGGTGCGGAGGTAGGCGCGCAGGCCGATCTTGCCTGTGCGCATCTGTGTAACCACCGAGTTTATCGCTCTGTGTGTGCCCTCGGGGAGTTTGAGTACATCTTTCGCCGGCCGTACTTCGAGTCTGAAAAGGTCTCTGTCGTGTTTGGCATGTTACCGAGCCAGTTTCCACTCGTTTCTCTCGTCTTGCGAATGGTGGATTTCGTTTGTTGCCATTAGGACCCGCAAAGAATTTGGCCGTATTCCTGTTTCTGATATTATATGTAGCAGTTCCACTTTGGTTGGCAGCATCTCTCGACCAGACGCAGCTTAGGTAGAGAACTTGATCCCATTTGGCTTTGGTGGGAAGAGGGTTTTCTTGCTCATAAGTAGCTTTTCCATATCAAAACAATGAGTTCAGCCTATTCCAGAGAGAGACGAGGGATCGCAGATCTCGCGAGGACGCTTATTCTCGGGCGCCGTGAGGCAGTATAGAACCGATGCCTTACCTTGTCCGATTCTCCTCCATATTCCGGAGCATTCCTGGTTTCTAAAAATGGTTGTCTGATGTCAGCCCTCCTATCGGCATTTTCTGAGAGCCTTCAAAATTTCTGATGGAGCAATCACCTTAGTTCACAGTTGAAAGTTCTGAGTCTTCTGCCACATTTTGGTGTATCGGATGTTGCCTCCGACTTTGAATACATATCCATGAGCTGCGGAAGCTTCAATGTCCTTTCCGCCATATATCCTTAAATTGAGGGCTTTAGGACTCCCTTGTTAGGTCCTAGGAAAATGACATAGTAGGATATAACTTTTCATGTCTAACACTGAGATAAGAATCAGAAGTGCCAGATCATGAACCAAGGTATACAGTTTAGAAAGGCTAGATCAATTGTGCTCCCGAATGTACAGATCCAGAACGCTTCTCTCTGTTTTGCTTCTAACGCGAGTGTTTTGTTTTGCAAGTGTGTCTCCATTGACGTCTGTCTCTTGTACCTTTTACGGCATATTTCGCAGATGAAATTGCCGGGTCCAGACTTCTCTCGCTGATGTCGGTAAAGATTGCTGAAAGAGGAGAACAGGCGGCCGTTGCATCCGCGGTCCCAGCATCGAGGTTCTGGTCGTCGCTGTGAGGCTTGACTACTATAATCCTACAGGGAGTTTGCACTGCTTTTCTGTCTTTAGTAGTTTACGAGTTTAAGCGGGGTGGAATCTGATACTTGTACTGCGACGATGACACCGGACAGCCTAGGAATGGACAAGGTAACTGAAGGCATAGCACATCTGTGGTAGCATGCGCCCCATTCTGAAACGTGAGAGGTATATTGGCTGCGAAATGCGGAACAGTCTCCACATCGAGTTTTAAGTTGGTTGTATCTCTGTGATCTGTCAGCTAGCACGCTACCTGTTAGATCACTCCATTCGTACTTCCAGCTATCCCAGGCAGTCCATGAATCTCTCTGGGGAGAGTTTGACATATCTTCCGCTACTAGAGGGGCTGTGGTTCCGTATGGGGAGAGTATGGGTTGCTGCACGGGAGAGCTGTCGTGGACGGGGTTTATGTGGCTGATATCCATAATCGAAGCCGGGTTGTCTTCAGTATGATGAGGCTTTCATGGTTGAAGCTGTCCAAGGGCAGACGAGTGTAGCCCCTTTTATAAGCCAAGAGCTATCACAGTTCGTTCTGAGGTAGCCCATGACGACATTCCTTGCCGCCAAGGGAAGGCTGATCGGGCCAGAAGATGATGGCATCGCCTCGCACCATGGCAGGGATGCCTCGCCTACGGGCTCATCCTTATGCATGGCGTATGATGAGCCTGATACGCTGATAGTTAGGTGGGTAATTACCTCGAGTCTCCAGGAAATGACGGTTGTGATTCTAGTCCAGGCTTCCTGAACAATTCGACCGATGAGTGAATCGATCAGCAGCGCAGTAAATCCACAAGACCACGTCTGCCCATCGAGTGAAGTGGCTGCGCCGTTCTGGCAAGTTGATCTCATCTCTTGACTCATACGATCATCCAATTGAGGCATTTCCGTCGTTGTGTCTACCCAGCAATGCCCTTCGGCTGCGTCCGTGAAACTAGGACAGTTTCGGTGATGTCGTTTGAGGGACAACGTCGATCCAGTCTGCCTTGCTCGTTAGGAGCTGTGGCATTAAGTCGAGGTAATAAGAGCTTGCCACACAAGTTGCAATGCTCGGACACACTATGAATTTCCAGACCTGACCCCGTTAGGATGCGGGTATTCGGAGCATAGGCTCATTTACCCCATGTGGTGTTCAAAGTCGGCCGATGTAAAATCACCGGCTTAATCTGTACAAACCTTGTCGAATGTGCCCCATTGGGCTGTAAGCAGACCCAGCGGGTATCCTCCAAGTTACTGAGCATCAGCCTTGACCGCTTATCTGTGATGTGAGTTACTTTAGGTTCCTCGATATTGAGGACGGTATTCGAGCAGGGTCTTCTTTATGTCGTATTCGCCGGCTCCACATGGTACGTCAGATCCGCTGATTAAATTGCTTATCGATGTATGGCGGCAAGGCTTCTCATGGTGATTGCGTGGTCTGGTGATGACGCTAACATCCACAATACCATGGTTGTTATGAGTCAAAGAGCCGATCGCTTATGCCGAGTTTGACATGAAGGGATGCTTAGCTATGCTACGGGTGAGTATACAACGAGGTTTACATATAACAGTGGATTCAGCAACGTTGATAGATCGGAGTTGGAAGGAGGCAACCGGGGACGGGGGGAGGGGTGGCGGCCAAGGAGGCTGATGAAAGGAAGTTCGGAAGGGGAATACCTGCTGGAGTACGTGTAGAATTAAAGAAGCCGACCACTCCTACCTACGCTATTCACGTTTCTCAATATACAATAGCTCACTTATACATTATTTTCCTCCGACACCGCCTTACAACCAACCCCGCTTCCGATCAAAACCATATGATGGAGGTGTCCACTGCTACCTCGCAGGCCGAGATGCATACCCTGAGGATTTTGCCCGGCGATTGGGCACAATTGCTGAATCCAGCTCCAGGTACTACGAACGCCTAGACAACGATACGTATCTTGTGCTTGTACGGGAAAGATTCTGATGCGCATGAAGATTTGCATACAAGCTCGGTAGACGCTGCACAGGAAGGCGTCTGCTTTCATCACTCGTGCCAATCGTCCTCACCTGACGGTTGCCGTAGTAAACCGGAAACCGATAAGCCACGGTCGACCTTAGACGCACCAACGAGCCTTCCCAGACAAAAGGACCCCATGATTTGTGAGAATCTTCTGGGTAACAGGCAAAGTCGTGTCCCTACAGATGGTTCGCCCGAGTCCTTTGCTCAATCGGTTGCTGGCCATATCTGACCACAATTCTGCAGAAACCTCAGACATCGTGCACTACAGCAATCCAGATATCGTGGGTGGGGCACAAGCCCGTATTATCTATCATTGGGTAGGAAAGGCAGTTACAAAGAGAACAGCCCACAGAGCCGGAAAGGACGGGTTGACTGTCAAAGTTATTGGGGGCTGCTTCTTCGTCTGCGAGGAGATGAAGGTTACAGAATGCGACGAGATTGTGGCAAAGCCCCTATGAATTATGAAGTTGTAGTTTTCTAGAGCTGTAGGCCCTAGAATGCAACACTCAATCAGCGTTTAGTTTTGAATATTCTCGACCCCGAAAGATCCCCACTGTTGGACACAAGAACCGACAACATAGCCCCTATTGCCCCATGCGCCAGGAAGCAAGGTTTTAGGCGCGGCATGGGCTTTCCCGACACTAGTGACCCGAGGATTCTGAGCCGCAACATCTCAGGTGCTAAACCTTAGAATGAACAACACTAAGTTGTGTGTTTCACACTTCACGAATTGCTACTTATACGCAAAACAACCAAGCTGAAGCTGACACGCGGAACTGCAGAGGGTTGACAAAGCAAACAAGAAGATTGCATATTTTTGACCGGAAAGCCCCTGGGTCTAGCGATCTGGGTCTGAGCTTACTCAGTAATGTACTTTGTATCTGTTTGCGCAAGGAATGATTGGGGTTCTCACCAGGCACTTAGTGGTCGATCCGCGTCGTCACTGGGCGTCACACGTCAGTTTCTTAGATTCACCGGTTACGAGACAAAGAGTATTGCCTAGGATCAGGGTTATGTTGGCGAAACTGTGGACGATAACTGAGTAGTGGTTGAAGGATGAATCCCAATTGTGAGTGGATGAGCCTCCAAGACCCGTAGATGTCTATCGTGACGAAAGGGGCTGAGGTCCCTATTCGCAGTGATGAAGAACTACGGCCGTCGTGAACTTCCCAGTTACATCTCATAACCGCACTCATGACGAGCTGGGCGGTCGTCTCGGGCAGTCAGTAACGCACAGTCGTTAGAGCCTGCCGAGACTGTTAATTCAGGAGGCGTGGATTAAGCCTCTCGGAGCTATCTTCAGAAGGTCGCTTACACATAGCAAGAAGAAGATGGTGGAAGACTCATGCGTGTAAGGTTGACAAACCTCCTGATGGCGGCCTCGGAGGCAACCAACACGAACCTCTCTTGTCCTCTTCGCGTAGCTTCTCTATGCATCTGCTTTTAAGGAGAAGAACCCATGCTCCAGGGATATGGCCGCGCCCGGATTCACAGTCCTAGGATCAAATTGTAACAGGACTTGATATTAGCAGAGTGAAGCGTACGTGAAAATCCTCCCTGTCCCTTGCCGGCCTCGGACTAATGTACCAAGGAGTGGCATGGCTGAAGAGCACACGCATGAAGGCATAGGGCACTAGCAACTGGAGAAGTATCAGGGCACAGCCGAGGCAGTCTTCTCGCACTTTGTTCATGGGCCCCTGCCCCGGCGAGGCGGACAACCGGGCATATTTCGTATAGGCGGCATTGTGAAGCTGAGGTGTGCGGTGCATGATCATGGAGGAAGGATGGTTGGGTACAGAATCCCTGCTTTCTGATAGGAAGGCTCCTTTTCCTCTGGACTAACTAGTCATTGCCGGAAACTTAAGTTGCTGGCATTATCTTATTCCCTGCCTCCTGAGCATGTCTCACTGACATCTAGAGCATGGGCGCCGCATACGCTGATTGGAGGCATAGCGGACGGTTGAAGAGGCCTCACGTAGGTTGTGGAGACGAATGGCTTTCCTCTGCTCCAGAGTGGCCACCTCATGTTCCGGTTCCCTCAAACTAGACAATCAAGGTCCCTCGTATTACCATCGACTACACTGCCGGCATTCTTGTTCCCCGATCTGCATGTGCAACGCCCAGGAGAGGCAGTCCGGCATTAATGCGACTAGGCTCAGCCTCGGGCCAGGTGCGGCATAACTCCGAGTAGATCGTGTCAGAGACAGACATCACAGCCACAGCCAACAGAGCGATCGGTGATGAAGTCTCAAGGACGAGCTACGCGGCTATTTAAAGACCGGTCCCCTCCTGAGTGTCATCTGGGTTCAAACTATCTTTCATCAACGCTCTCTTCAAAACACCGCCATGGCTACCTACTCTCAAGAATTCGATCTTCCAAGTTCATTTTGGTACCCTGAATCGGAGACATACCCCTCCGAGATGACCGTAGTCGATCCTGACTCTATTACATATTTCGAGGATGATGGCGGAAGTTTCCTTGAGACTATATATCCCGGGCTTAGTGTTCCTGAGCACTGTTCCTTTGATGTTGGATTGTTCCCGACGAGTCTTGATGACCAGACGATTATTCAAGACGCAACCGCCGACCTTCCGATTGAAGTGATGGACATCGATGCACTTCTGAAAGACTGGTTGGATTTGGATGAGCCGCCGACAGGGAGCACAACGATTCCCGAGGTAGAGCCTACCGACAACATGCCTATCGATCCTCCTTCCACTTCGGACGCAATCATGGTGGAGAGGGAGTTAGAATTCGCAGCCTCGGCGACACTCACAGGCCCCTTAGAAGCAGACACATCTTCGCCTGGGACTAGCCAAGCAGATTACGACGCCAGGCCGCGACAGGGGTTAGATATCTCCCCGATCGCAGGCTATGAGAAGACTAGCCGTATCGATGAGGCCGAATTCACAGAAACTGCAGGTGTGTGAGAACGCGGGATTCCAACAAATTCGAATGCCAGATGGTGACTGACCTCGATAGTACCACATGAAGCAGATCCTACATCCCTTGCTAGAAGAGATGTTGATCCAGATAAACCACCATCTCACGAGGACCGACTTCAGGGCCGTCACTCTTTACCCACCAGTCGTGGTGGACCTAGGAGCTCTTTGCCTCACTCTCGACCCTCGCGATCTGGGCTTTGCAAATTGAGCACGTCTAAGGTCACCCGGAAGAAGCGAAAAGTGAGCAACAGAAAAAGGAACACTCCTTGCTCGAAAAACGTTGAGTTCCATCTCCGAATCGTTCAAATCACCCAGCAGGTAGAAAGGCGCTCGCACAAATACGTCTGGAACTCGCATAACAAGAAATGGAAAAACGAGGAAGGGCAGGACGCAGACGTCCCGAAGCTATTTGAGGCATCCGACCACCTGCCGCAGATGGAAGCTCGAGTCAACTGGCAATGGAACGTTGAATTGGAGTGGGATTCTGAAGCACAAAGGTACAACGGCGAGACGGATGGAAAGACAGTATCCATTCCTTTGTCCAGAGTGAAGGGCATGCTTAAGGATCCCAACAACCACACTTTCCAGCTGTGCTAGGGGACATTAGCTTTGAATCTCAACAGACATCGAGAAAGCGGAGTGTAGCATCTGTGGTTGTACTAGTCTCGCAATCTGATTTACTTCTTCACGTTGACGTTGTTAGTCCAATGTGCGACTCTTGGCTTCTTCGTGTCGGCATTGCGCCTAAAGCATGCCTCGGCTTCTGCGAGAGCTTGCCGCAGTCCCGCGATTTTCCAGTTTTGGTGGGGCAAAGAGTTCTGAAGCAGCGTAAGTCGGACTAGACGTGGGAGACTCTTGGATCTGGCCTGATTATCCACGCGAGCTGTCGTTACTAGAACGGGCTAGTGCCCAAGCCACTGTTCCTTGTGGGAGATACCACAAACAAGAGAACACGGCAGCGAACGTCTGCACGATGACGAAATCGCACACACTAGTCGTCTAAGCTTCTTGACTGTTGAAAACATTGTTGAAGTCGCCAAGCGATGTACAAGCCAAAGCGATTGAAATAGATATGTCGACCGCAGACTCCTGAGTTATTATAAAACGAACGGTTTGTCACTAGCCACAGACGCACGGCCGATGACGGCCCACCCCTCCACTCTCGGTAACATTTACGTGAAAACATCGGCTATATGTCCCACCCGGCTGCGGTAAGGCTCGCTAGCTCCGCTGCTCTGGCATCCACCGCTTCCCATTTCGCTAGTTTGTCCACGCGAAAAACGACGACCAGTACAGTCCTATTGAGTGGCACACTGTACTTCTAGTTCTCCTCGCCGAGACTTGTTCAACAACTTGTTCCACGGCCTGTTTTGTCTCCTGTCACAGCATCCTTCCCTGCCCAATACTTCTCTTGTTCATCCCTGGTCTTTTTGGCACAGATCCCCTTCATCTTTCTCTTCCTCCATAACAAATATGGTAGTATTTCTGCCAAGCCCTATCCACTCCTCGTCCCTGTGACATATGCGCATCAAGGAGCGCCTCCTGTCCATCAATGCTAACTCCGCAGCAAAGTAGGAACACTAGGCGATCGCGCAAGCAGTGAAACCCGATTTTGGTATAAAGTATGTTAGCAGGCCAGTTCCTAGATCTGGTGCTAGCGATATGGATCTTATAGGCTGGCTCGGATCATTGAAACTGGATTGCTTGTCAGAACTTAACAGCTTCAACTTGTCCACCTGGCATACCTTTTCCTTCAGAGCTTCCACCACAATTTGGTGGTTTGTTAGATCAAAAGAGTTCCAAAATCCACTCCCTCTGGGGCCTACTATCTTTCGTATAGCTGGCATGATATAACGGCTTTAGTAGGAAACTCTAGGAAGTAAATCGCTACATCTAAGAAGTCAAAGATAGCCGAGGCGGATCCAGGAATTGTTTGCAATGAAGATGTCATGCGGGGTTGAGACAAACTGCTCCGGCCCACCAATCAATAAGATGCTCGCCATCACGGCTTAATGAGTTAACCCGAAAGTTCCTGTCTTCTCCACAGGGGTGTTTGACGTATTTACTCCTTGCCGTGACCGTAACTGGACGAAGTCTACTAGCGCGTGGTGTCCCGTTACGAATTCCAACGCAGGCCTACCTTGACAACTAGGGTCAACGCTGTATTACAGACGGCTCAGGCTCTATGCCGATGTTGTTGATTACTATCGTGACTGCGACTGCAGGAAACCGGTGCTTGGGGAGCCTTGAGATTATAGCATTAGCGATTCACGCTACTAAGGCGGGTTTATTAGGTACAGAGGGAAGAGGGCTCTGGAAGTGGTTTTCGTAAAGGAGATAAGAAATAATATCAAAGAACCTCAGGGGAAGTCCTACATCTGGAGAGGGACTTTCCGGCCCGGGGCTGCAGATGAGCCTGTTCACTGTCTAGGGCAACTTGTGATTGAGATGATTATGAGATTTCAGTAGATGAATCGCGAGAGCCGTAGAGAAGGATATCGTCCGTAGACACAACTAAAATAAGTATTCATAAATCTCCGGTTCACCCTGATTTTCCCACTTTAAATGCAAAAACTCACCTTGGTAACTCTTCGATTGCTCAATAAGTTTATATGGTAGTTATATTAATAAAATTTGAAATCTAAATTAGAATTATTCTAATTGATATAAGATAACATTTACTTTATTGAAAAAGAAACTGTATATTTAATTCACGTTTAATATAGAAGGTTAAGGTTTTTACATGCTTTTTATACGCCACGCCATAATTACAAAAATTTATGAAAGTAAGTAGTTGAGACGAAATGTTGTACAGAGTCTCCTCCTTATACAATATAGTCATATCTCGACAAGGAACGCTAAGTGTCACAAAGCACTAGTAAGATTCATAAACATCCACGGCTTGGTCCCAGAGTTGATTCCGGGACGCAATGATCAAATCTAGCTCCTCTCCTTCTGCGAGGCTTATATACAGCTCGCCGCGACGCACTATTTTTCGGGGTAACGGGCCGCGGGACGGGCCGCGGGACGGGACACATCGCGTAGTATCGGCCGACGTTCTGCCACTGGATATAATCTCGCATCGGTGCCAGGAATGGCTCGAGTTCCCTATAGAGATCTTTTTGGGTGATTCGCAGATCCCAGTTCAATAGAGATAGTAATTCAATCTCCATCAAGTTGATTTCTTTGCAGCTAAATCCGAAGCTGAACTCCATAGGATTGATGATACTGTGATTGGCCCAGTGACTGTTCAATGGTGAGATATCGTTGAGATACTTGGACGCCAGGACGAGCGAAGCCAAGAAGATGCGGTGAATTGTGGTGCGAGAGCCGTATGCCGTCCACGGAAGTCGATATTTGAGCCGGTTGAGATATACGAGAGTGCCCGTCAACGTGGCAAGGGGTGTTTTAGACGACCAAACAAGCGCCGTGATGAAGTCGGTTAAGGCCGGGAGGTCGCTATTGTCGTTCTGAGCTGGTTGAAGGAATTCCGTCCACGGTGTGAGAGGGGGGTGCATCATCGGATCTTGTGGGTTCCCCGAGAAGTGGTGCAATGTCGGCTCACAT
>JANBVO010000134.1:0-10681 GCA_030052745.1 Pleurostoma richardsiae
TGCAATATGCAGACAATGAAGTGTCTGAGAAGGCTGGTCACAGGATCTCCCCGAAGCCAGACCGCCGACAAACCAAACCCGGAATGACTACTTCAGTTGTCCAATCGCAAGGTCCGGAGTATTCCAGCAACCCTGATTCGCCCAACTGCATTCCTAAATCACGTGATGAAGAAAATGATTGGGGTAAACGCCGTGTGGAGGCAAATACGGCCAGAAGTGATAGTTGCGAAGGTAATGACGGTGATCTGCATCAGGCAAATGCTCGTACGGTCTGGCTGCCTCTGACAAATAGCTCTCGAGAAGGAAAGAAACCGCAGCCCAGCGTCGTGACCTGGACCGAGGCAGATCCACGAGGGCCAATCACCAGCCCAGGAGCCCTCGGAACTGCTCCGGCGTTCTCGCAAAAATGCGACAAGCCGGCAATAAACCTACTTGGAAATATTCACCCTTTGAGGATCGTCTGCAAAGGGGAAGGAGAAGATGCTTTCCGACCATGATGTTCGGCGAGAATGACGGCGAAGCCATGTATAACCTCCTAAACGCTAGTCTCTCTAAGATAAGATGACTTGACCCAGAGTTGCGACCAGCCCGTGGCGATGGTTCGCGCTGCTCCGAGCGTCAGAGGCGGCGTGAAAAGACAATACCCCATCGCATCGCTGAGTAACAGCCAACAGGCAACTGTCTACTATTCATGGACGGGCTAATATTGCCAAGACGATGCTTACCTCGTGAGGGATATCGGAGGAACCTCCGAAGGCAAAGCACCCTGTCATTGGCCAGCAACCCAACCCCACCTACCCAGAAATGCAATATTTCCATCGTTGAGAGCAGCAGATGGCCCGAACAAGACATCGCCTTTGCGCATCTACTGCTCTCTGACCGCAGTCAGGATTGATATGGCTCATTAATATGATTACTATGTACTATGCCAACTCCGAGCTCACCGCCTTCTGACCAGGGTTGATAGAGCAGTTTCATCTCGTCAGCGAAGAGTTTACCACGAAATCAAAGCGACGCAGAGCTCGTCATCGGTAGCTGCACCGCAGCAAGCCTGGCTGCTCGCACATAGGAGAATGTCATGGTAGCAAATGAATCAATGCGCGACACCGGGTTAGACGCGCTGACCGTAGACCGTCGGGGCAAGCAGAGTACTCAAACACCACGCTCGCCCCGCACACCCCGCCGAACATCTTGCTCTACATGGTAAATTCTGCGCTGTTCGTCGCATCTCGGTTCCCCGTAACAGCCCCGCATCCAGATCGTGGCCGCTGTGGAGCGAGCCATCACACGTATAACTGCCGTCACGGTGGCTGACTTGACTATCAACCGCCAAAATTTGAAGATAACTGCGTTCCGACAATCTCAGAGTAACACTTACTACATTATATCGTAGGGTTGACGCTTCAGTCAGGCTAAAGCCATTATATAAGTCGCCCTCTGTACTTCGTAACATGTCATCAAGCCACGATCGTGCACAACATGCGAGGACAGCCAGCACAGTCGTCCCCGTACTCCGGTCGCTGCGGCCACTGCGGCCAGCGCCTGCATCAGGCAGAAATGCCTACACGCCGCCAGCACCCGGTTTAACCTTCGTCTCGAGCAAGAGACCACGGGCTTCGGCAGCTTGTGAGCCCTGTCGCAAGAAGAAGGTGAAGGTGCGAGACGCGACAGATCCACGTACCTCGATACATGACAACCTAACTCTACATGACGTCCCCGCAGTGCGACAGTAAAAGGCCGATGTGTGGTCATTGCAGGCGCCGAGGTCACGAATGTGAGTACACGACCGATCCTACAGAAACACGCGCAGCAGCGCGCAAGCGAAACGCCGCCCAGCTAGGGCAAAAATGTGACATGTACGAAGAGCTCTTCGAGGTTCTTCGTACTGCAGAGGAGACGGAAGTTATGGAGTTGCTCCGACGCATAAGGACTGGTGACTCCATCGAACATATAGCCGTAGGGATTAGAGGGGGAAAGCTACTCCTTAAGCTGTCAGGCGACACTGGGCGGCACGAGGCGGAGCACGCTGGCGTGGTTCGATGCGGCTAATGCTATGAAGCCTGTGCATCGAGCGAACACCATGACAAACCGGACCGGAGAGCATCAGGAGATCGGACCGTCCCTTCCGGAACATCGCCTAGGAGCAAGCGACTTGTTGTGCTTGTTGTGTTGCGACTCTCCCTGGGGCGCGGGGCTGGCTCTGATATGTATGTTCACCTTCCTTGGTCCAGACACCTACGAACACGTCTCCCAGCAAACCTCTTGTCACGCATGCCTGCTCGACGAGGTCTGGTAGCACTTTATAGGGTCCCACCCACCAGTCACGCCGCGTCGGCATTGACGGCGTTCTCCGGAGCTACTCCTTTCCTCTCTCGAAACTCACAACCACATGGCCGCGACTTTCCTGGCTATCGACATACCACCGAAACACGCGTAATGGCCGACCTGCCACTGCCAAGACATGGGATTACCCGTCACTCGGCCATCTGGCTGATAACATCCCCATCAGCATCTTGAACTGGGAGGCTTCTGAATCCTTCAATGTTCTGGTGTTCCCATCAGAACATCTCATGCATAGCCGCCAACGACAGGCGTGGCACCGAGTGCCAATGCAGATCGAGTATGCCCCACAAGACATAAGTGCAGGCCCAGCTTGAAGACAGTTACGCCGCCACAGCCTAAATTGCCGGCGAGGCTGCATCGCCTGATCTGGACTCCAGAGTTCTCCGCCATCAATATCGAAGGTATGTTACATAAGCTAAGAGGCCGCAAGGCAGGCCTGAGTGTGATTGGCCCGCCAGGCTCGTGCCGGTGAAGGGCTTGTCCGAAGCACCTAGGTCGCTGAGCCGTGAGATGCTTGGACGTGAGTGGTCTGGCGGCGCGGCGTCTTGCTCGGGCACGTGCCATGGTATTACATCACTCACTTCTTATCTGCAGCCGGCCAAATCTGAATACTGGCTCTCGCCGTCATCAGCGGCGCTCGGTACATCAAGCTATGGAGGCCCCAAACACAGGCCACAACAAATAAAACCTCGCGGATGTCGCTCGCTTGTTGATTTTATCTCGACTCGGTGTCACCTCTAGATTTTATTTTCCGCCCACCGAGCTGTCGTGACCGTCGATCAGGAGCCGCAAGGGTTTTACCACGTCCCGACACCACTCCATCAACACGCTTCCAGCGCCGCGAAACACTCGATCCCCTGCGCCGGTCATGACTATCGTTAGGGTCAAGAACGTGGAGGTCATCGGCAGCAACCAGGTAACGGGGCCTGACACTGTCTTATTCACGGCCAGCCCGGGGAACATACTCAGCGAGGAGATGGAGGTGGGGTCAGAGCAACCCGACGTCATCATAGACGGGCAGGGCTGCACGCTTTTGCCGGCATTCATCGATGCCAACATCGACATCGGCGCGGCGGAGTCGGCGCTGCAGGAGTTTGCCTCCTTCGGCATCGGCACCGTCGTCGACATGAGCAGCACGTCCGCCGAGAACCAGACGATGCGCTCGCTATCAGAAAACGAGATGGGCCTGCCCGCCTATCTCGCGTGCGGCACGGTGGTTGCTGCGGATGACAGCGAGGCGATCCGCCGCTTTCCTTTCCGCGAGACGAACGAGATCCGCAACCCCGAGGACGCTGAGGACTTCGTGACCGCGCGGCTCGACGGACCGTACAGAGCCGACTTCATCAAGGTCGTCGCTGACACCCCCGGACTCAATGACTCCGTGCTCGGCGCCATTGCAAGTGCGGCACATCGCCACGGCCTGCTAGCCATCGCACACGCGACACAGATGGAGGCGTACAGACGTGCTTCGCGGCTGGGCTACGACGTGTTCGTACATGTTCCACTCGATGCGGAGCTGGACCCGGATTTTGCCCGGGAGATGGCGGATAGAGGGGCGGCCTGCATCCCCTCGCTCACCGTGCTGCAGCAGATGTCGACCCGCGACCGGGCCAGGACGGATAGAGACAGGACGGACGCCGATGGGACGGACGCCGATGGGACGGACGCCGATGGGACGGACGCCAATGGGACTGACGCCAATGGGGCAGATGGCGAGGCTGGCTTGCCCGAGCACACCCGTGTCGACTTTGAGCGAGCGATGCGCGCTGTCGGGACGCTTCACGATGCTGGCGTGCGCATCTGCGCCGGGACAGAGTCCAACCACTCGCACGATGCCCCCATCAACATAGGTGAGAGCTTGCACCGGGAGCTGGAGCTCCTCAATAGAGCGGGGCTATCAAACCTTGAGACGCTCCGAGCAGCAACCTGCATTACCGCGTCCGTCTTCAAGCTCGAAGACCGCGGGATGCTGCAGGCCGGTCGCAGGGCTGATCTCATCCTCGTGGAGGGCAACCCTCTGGAGGACATCTCCGCGACGCGCCGCATCAAGAAAGTATGGATCAGGGGACTGGAGGTGGAGGACCCGTTCCCCACGTGAGGTGCATATCACTGCCTCCTCCTTCGTTGTCTCATCTCCTTACCGAACCGGTCGAAGCCATTGAAGCGCATCTCACCAGGCGGCACACAAGTTGCAACGAAGAAGCGTTCTGCCCGGTGGTTGCTGGGGCTTTCACGCGACAAGGAAAGGGGAGGGAGAGCGCCACGCTCGGAGAGATGAGCATTCGCTAGAAGGATCCGCGAGGCTACGCGATGATCGAAGAGAGTCAAGCAGTCACAAGTACCAATTATGCGCTCTCTTGATGTCGATCGAATAGAGCGCGAGTTCTTAGATGTGTTAGACTCGCGAGAGGGTCTATACCCTGCCTGCCTAGTATAGCTTTTGAGATGCACTAATAGCAGCCTAGATCTTCACCTGTCTCCTTCGGATCCTGGAGACACCGCTGGTATCTCGACACATCGGGGATAACCCGCAACGAACTCGCCGTGAGGGCTCAAGTGATGCTGGTCTCCGCGGCAATGACTCCTGCTTCAAGGCCACACACGGCAATGAGCCCAGGGCTGTTATTTCTGTATCTCTGTTCTTGGATGCTAATCTTACTGACGACCTCGACATCCTCTCGACGAACATCGTGAGGGGACGAGCGACGAGCATTTCGCTAGAAGCGCGATACTATATTGCTCTTCTCGATAGCGGCCATCTGTTGCTTCACGATACGAGTAAAACGATCCTCCATTGCGCGTAATTCTTCTCTAGCTAGTGCCAAGACCTCGTGTTTTGCCCCCTCTCTCTCTCCCAAGCCTGGTCCAGCCATATATTTGACGGCTCCCGTCGATTCTCGGACAGCGCGGCTGGCGGGAATGTTTCATGGTCACGACGACACGAGGGGAGTGGATGTGCCCCGAAGACTTCGAAACCTGGCTCTTCCGTTCCCGACCATCAGCGCTGATTCTGTCTATTCCGTGGTGAATCTCCCCAGCGGCTCTTATTTCTCGGATTATGTCCTGGCAGGACTGGCAGAGGGGAAGGCCTATCTCAGCACCTCTGAAAACGGTCGTAGGATTGGTGCGGGCGTCGTAAGAATAAGGTATACCGTAGGTTTGTGAGCCCTTTGGCGGAGGACGACGTTGAAACTTCTGAGGGACATTGATATCGGCTTGATGAAGACATCCGTCCACTGACCGTGCGCTACAGCCGCCGGCGGTGGGAAGAGATATGAATGGCGATGACGTTATGATGGATCCATTGAACTGCGTGGCGGACGGCCACACACCCATATCCAGAAGTATTGAGACGTTGCGGCCGTGCTCGCGGAGACAGGGGCAGGATCGTCGTGGATTCCGTATGGAACGAAATACGGAGCGCTTTCATATTGACTTGTCAGGTCTATGCTGTTGAAAGGAGAAACAGCCAGAGCAAAGTGTCCCTTTCTAGAGTAGCACTCTGTTTACAGATTGCGCGTATGAGGCACGCTATGGCGCGAGGGTCGGAGTTCGAAATCTCAATAGACTCACCATTATGGTCTGTGGACAGAGTCATCGCTGGCTAAGGGAGTCAGCACCCTAAGCCTCAGAGAACAGATCCCTTGTGAGCAGCAAATGGTGTGGCATTTGCGGCTGCCAATGTCAGCGATGGCGTTGACGAACGAGCTGATTGCCATTCTATCGCCCGACGATTCCTGGATTTCGACTCCATGCGCCCAGTCAAGACAGTGGTGATTAGATAAGAATCATGGTGTACCAAGACGCAAGGCGATGGATGCCTCGGACCCCATGTCAGACGGTCGCTATCGCGATACTGGCTGGCAGTAGGGTAGCCGGGTAGCTCAACGAAGCGAACGTCGAATAGATGCGCAGGCGAGTCGGTCCGGAGGCTCAGCCAGACGAAGAGAGACGTGCCCGGATGTGTTGGGATTATAGGATATGAACCTCGTTGGTTTTCGCTCTAACCTGTACGGCTGTTGAGCAAGGTTACTGTTCGAGGTGCGAAGAGCCATCGGATATCCGTACGGACGCGGAGCTCTGGTTCGTGGTCAAAGTTGACTCGAGCATGTCGATGACGGCGCGCAAATGGCCGAACAGATTGTTGGTGTGAAGAAGAGCCTGTGGAAACGCCAAGCCGTCAGAGGAGGTGGTGAAGGGGAGCCACAGCGAGGTTGTTTGGACGACACGATGTTCTACTTCACGACTAGGATTCGATCTTGGACGTGTGGACATCTTGTTCGGAGCCTGTTTGAGTGCATTCCATCAACTCAATGGGTTCTCGGCTGGAGGTTCCCTCCAGGTTTTCCCCCCGCCCCCCTCCCCGGCGAACGCAGTGGGGCCTTTCTCGACTCAGCTTGAATCTGGCTGAGAACAAGGATACTATGATTATGGGAAATGGCCCAAAACGAGAGCATCCTACTGGCTTGCATCGTCAAATATTGGCGCCGTGTCAAATTAGGACATCACCACAACCCGTTGCCAGGACTGGCCAGTCGGCCAGCCCGGGCCATCATTTGAAAGGCTCTGCCCTCACCCAGCTCTTTTCCTTATCGCCAGCTCAAATCAAGACTGCGACGCGTGACTTCGCTGGCATTACAGGACTCTGTTTAAATTACCAAGGTCCTAGATTTAGTTAGGCCCAACTCGAAATCAACAATGCGAAACACACTGCAGAGTGCAGGCAGTAATGCGGATGCGGCCGCGAAAGAGAAGGGGCCGGATGACGAGGGAGTGAGCCATGACGCCGACAGGACCCTCGCCAACGAGGCTCCCCACCGACACCCCTGCACAAAGCCGGAGTCGACTGTCAGAGGAGTACTAGAAAGTCACCTAATTAATCCACAGCCCTCGGCTCATCGACTCTAGGATTCCTCACATCACGAGCTGGGACATATGCTGGGTCGGTGTACGTCTTTTTGTACCCTCGCAATCAGTGTTGGATACCACTACGTTGTTACTTACATAATGTTTCTGCTTATTGACCGGAAGATCTTCCAGACGAGAGTCCGGCGATCAGCAGACCCCCAACCCCTTAGAAGAGCTTAGGCGAGGGATAAGACTAATTTTCACGTGTGTCCCCCGCAATTACATATCATCATGACGTCCTCTGTGTGCCGACTTCTTTCACTGTAACTTGTTCCCAGGGACCTGTTCTCCTGACAATTCCTTCCAACTTCAAAACACACGCCATTGACGCAAGATGAATTCGCACAGTCCTTCAGCCTCCGATGTAAGTGTATGTCTCCATGTCCTTGCAAATGCATGCGCGGAAAAGTGGGTGCTGATCCGGAGGTCAAGTCGCCCAACGACAAGGATAAGCGTTATCTCCGCTTGTACGGAAAATTACCGACAAGAGGAGGCCTTCTCCATCACCAGTTGGAGGTATGTACATGCCCTATCTTGCCACAAGCTAGCCCCGATCCAGCTGATCTGGCTGTCGACCCCAGGGAAGAAAGTACTTCGATTCTGCGGATTTCGCCCTTTCTCAGGCCCACAGACCATCCAACGCCGGCGCTGTAGAGACTGGGAGCCAACGCCCACTCCGAGGAGATATCCCATCCCTTGTCCCCCGTACCCGGTTCCAGCAATGTTGACGACGGCGCTAATCAGGAAATGCGAGGCGGTCAAAACACTGAAGATGTAAAGCATGAGAGCCGTCTACACGAGGGGATACTTTCCGAGAACATGAAGGAGGGAAAGCATGTCGATGGCGTCCGACCCGATGAAGAAAAGGCCAAGGCGTTTTCGAGAGGCTGAATGACGTTGGCCGGTGTTGACTGTACAGTAGTTAGGCAGACCTGTCGCATGCAGGAAATCTTCGATAGGGCCTGAGATGAAAGCTGCAATTGATGGTATTGTACTGTAGGCTCACCAATTGATACAGCATGACTGTTGCCCCGCCGCGCGTTGCCACAAGGTCGCACCCAAGGTCGCACCGTGAAATGGCAAGCGAAGACTCACCGTCCGCATTCTCATTTTGGCGTAGTCGGTGAGGATCTTTCTCTTCTGCCCGTGGACGCGCATTAATACGCGGGAAAGTAATTGATCTTACGGATTTTATGCAGTTATAGGCAATATTGACTAAATGATGTATACAGTTGCTAGCATAAAGACGGTATCTCGCGCGCATCAAAAACACGTGGCACCGTCACTGCATTGTGGAGGGAAAAGGGAACATGGTTTTGACATGTGAACTTTAGGTTGCGGGGTCATGTGAGGAGCAACATGCGGGATAACCTGGAGTCATCATCCCTCATGCGAGGACGATTTCCCAGCTACGCACAATATCCTAGACAATCAAGGGTTCCGGAGTAACTCGGGGATCACTATTTCAATAGTCTAAGACTGGCGGGCGTATGCTGCCTTCCTTGCTTAGATCAGCTCCTTGATTCAATGCTCATGGATGAGCTGGGCCCGGCGGCCGAGACAGCTGGGTGCCTTCGCAGGCGAGGCTATCCAGCTGAACGTGCTGACATCTTCTCAAATGACCGAGAGAGTACGGACCTCACCGAATTTGTCAGGCATTCGGATGATGTAGGATTCCTGGGTATGACAGGCGTTACTTGGCTTACATATTTCATCCTGCTGATGAGCCAGCATACCGTCCACGTGTCACATTCACCTCGTCTGGCCTTGCTTCTACGATTCAGGCTGTCCAACTTCAAGATATGGGTGTCCCTGAAGTCCTTTTCAGGAGTCTTTCCAAAGCAGAAATTGGAACATGGTGGCTGAATATAATGAATCCAACGGAAGGGGAAATCGATTGCATGGCGGATACTTTGTCGATCCGCCAGCTGACGATAAAAGACGTCAAGAATCCAGCTACAAAAGAAAAAGTGGCGTACGAAGAGCACTATTATGTGGTCTGTTTCCATCTCTTCCAGCATGCTGAGATGACCGCGAAACAGGGACACATATACGCCATTGTGTTCCCAGGAGGCGTTGTTACCTTCACGTTTCCACCAACTCCACAAATTTCTACGAGCCGGACACGCGGCTTGCTTGACTATGTCGCGTTAGGTAGTGATTGGATTTGCTGTGCACTCATGTATGAAATCTATCCCAGCAAGCTTGGCTGCTAATCTGACATTGCCTAGGCATGATGGCGTCGACGAAGCTGATTCTATAACGGACAACCTTCGGGCAGACATTGATGCCCTCTGGGATTCCATTTCTGTGAAGGACCTTGACAATCCTGCTTTAATCCTCGTGAAACTCGTCGGGTGCCGCAATATGGTCATAAAAGCAAAGGATTTTCTGGCCTCTAGAGCCGTACTTGTCGAAAAGCTCGCCAGATACGGCCAAGTTCATAACCGTTTCGCGTCTCCTCGTGAGATCGGCGGTTGCCTTGAGCATACTTGCGACCATATATCAGCGTTAACGTCCAGACTAGACGACTATGACACAATATTGACCTTCTTGTATTCGGCCTACCTTGCGGGTCTCTCAGCTGGTATGGGCCCCACTGGAAGCCGGACTGTTGTTACCATGGCGTTTATAGCATACTTAGGTGCCCTGTTCATTATTCTTTATGCCTTCTTTCGGAGCCGAGCGTTTTGTCCCTGGATATAAATGTTACTACATGCAGACTTTACGGGGTTGATTGAAGATTCTCCCGAACACGATATGGACTCCAGCATGGAGTGAGGCTGCTACGTCCTACCTGAGTTTTGGTGAGCCAGGTGTGGCTCCATGCGACACGGCCCTGGAGCCTCGCTTTTGTCCCTCTCGGCTGAAGTTTTCACTTGCCCAAGAAATCGACCTTGCAGGGGGGAACTTTCGGTTACCTGTTTCACGCCAGTGCCTGAAAGCTTTTGTGTATCTCAATCAATCTACCTCCACCACGCGCTTAGATATCTGGTCTCCATACGAGGTATATCTACACGTAAGTGAACATTGTTTTACAGTATTCTTCGGGCGCATTCTATAGTGAGAAGACGGAACCTCCTCTAACCATTCTTCCGGAGCAGCCAAAGCGCGGATCGACGGATGGTCGGAACAATCTTACGGAACAGGAAGAGAAGGACAGTTGATCCTAGGAGTTGGTTCGAAGTGAGAACGGGCTGAGTGACTGGTACTGCAGGACTCCCACGGACGCCAGATGGGACTACGTCGACCACACTGAAATAACCCACCTCGACGAAGTGCTGGAGTGGCGAAGCGCAATAGTGTCCTACGGGCAAAGTGCAATAGTGTCCTGGGGGCGACGCGGATTAGACGTTCAGGTTCTGACTCACTTTCGGGATGATGTTGAACCTCCTGAGTTCTGATTGTGAATCCATGGTGGGTCGGGGCA
>JANBVO010000135.1:0-10452 GCA_030052745.1 Pleurostoma richardsiae
ACGAAAGATGCCGAAACCGTCGGTTGGTCTGGGGGTAGGTCGACTCTCTACATCAATAGATACGGGAAGAAGAGCGCTGGAAGATACCGCCTAGAAAAGTTCGCTCAGCCGCCTGAGTACGAGGATAATCCGCCGCAGGAAGAGAAGGTATCCAATCCAAAGAACAGGCTTGGAGACGAAAGACTGCAGAATGGTAAATATAAATATACCAAGCGCCATATCCTCGGATTATTTGGAGTAGCGTGGAAAGCTTCAGGCAAGCATGATTCCAGGGACTTGGACCTCATCAACCCGGACCTAGTCGAGAGATGGACTGAAGTCCCCACGTATGTTCTTGTTGCATGGGATGTTGGAGACAACCAGACCAAGAAATGCTGGGAGCCGCGAGCGACTCTACGAGCAAGATGGGGCAAGAAAGATGCTGATATCGCAATATATAACGCCGCGGCTGAGGCCGAGGAAAGATATATTGCGGCTAAGACGGGAAAGCGTCGGGCGGTAAGCAGGTCGCCTTCCGTTGGTCTGGCCCAAAGCCACGTCGAACGACAGCGTGCGAAGTCTGTCGGCACGAGCCGATCATCAGCTTCTCGATCGCCCACTCCTGGGTCAAAACCCAGATCCTCCAAGTCATCTAGACAGAGGCCTGGCCGTACTAATGAAGGTTCTACCCTAGAAGAACTTAAGGAAGAGTTCCTCAGCAACTACCTGGAGCTTCTAGGTGTGGATGACTTCAGGGATCTCGATAGAGAGGAAAAGAGGGATTGCTTGGCGGCGTGGAAAGAGGAGAAAGAGGTGTGGCTCACTGGCAACGCATAAAAAGCTAATCCGCACTATGGTTTCTCTGTATGTTTGTTTACTGCGGTACTCATCTAAGTCGAATATTCATCTCCTTTGTTGATAGGCTGGTTCCTTGAGCACTGAGTTTCATGCACACATAAAGTGTGTGATAACTAGATAGAAATTCATATCTCTCTTATCGTAACTATTCTCCAACCATAAAACGAATCTTCCAGATTGTTTGCCTCATCTCCTGTCCTCAAAGTTCCGACACTCAAAGAGATACTGTAGAGCCGGGACTCGACATGGCTACTTCGATTTTTGATATTCTTTGATCAAGGAAGCATCGATATCATTGTGAGACACCCATCTGTTGTCACGTGCCGGATACCCTTCCCACTTGACCCAATATCGGTTTGTCTTGGGGTTGAATTTCTCAAGCCGTTCGACTCGGTACTGGTTATCTTCGGGATCCACCGCCGGAGGGCGAAGGTACTCTTGTCGAACTGTGCTTCCTTTCTGACGTTTTTGGTTTGTGCAGTTCGCTTGATCCTGCTTTCTTTTAAGGGATTTCGAAGTTGGTGTACTAGATAGTCTCGTAGAACGGCGTAGAGACTGTTCCACGTTTGACAGTGTACTTGGTGTCACGAGACCATCTATTCCTCCTGACGACAATGCTGCAGAGCGGCAGTCGGCATATCTCGTAGCAGGTTGGAAAGTTTGCGCTGATCGTGAGCTATCCGAGCAGGTCTGTTGAAGGTTTGGCAACGAATCAGCATGATCATTTCGGTCCCATATCACGCCGGACTGCTTCGGGTGGTTCCAGCTTGATGCGAAAGCTGTTGACACCATCGGATTGGGACTCCTGGTTGAAATTTCGCTGGGTGTGAATCGCAACTTCATCAGTGAAGTGGACGGAACAGTCAACGGATATTTGCTAGTCCGTGCCGTACCCATCTCGGTAGCGTCCTCATCACTGTCGCGATTTTCTTCGGGCGCGGAGGTCCCCGCTGAACATCGTTGTTCATTTTCATCTGAGATATGGGGCTCTTCAACAATTTTGCGCGAGTTTGGAAGACAGTACTCGACTTGCTGGCCACACGGGTTCTGGCTACATGGCAGTTCGTTGTAACCGCTCGGAGATGAGCCCATAACTGCTGGATCCGAGTGTTGTGTAGTACAATGTCGCTGAGTAATTGTTATTCCATTGATGGAGGTATTCTGCAATGGTTCTGAGAGTGGTATGAGGGTGAGATTCCTGGACGGCAGCAGATCCATGGTGAAGTGCCGCCGGCCGTAGTTCATCGGCTGTGGCCATCGAAGACAGCTCCATTTAGCGGCTCTGACTGCCGGAATTACCGACCCGGCTTCCATTCTTCTCAGGATCTCTGTAGACATGGAATATTGTCGAATTCTATCGCCTTTCCAACCCGGAAGGATTCTAGGTAACCTTTCCTTCCAGGGATATACCTCGACAGTTTGATCCGCCGATGGACTGGCGTCGGATCTGTTATTTGTTGCACGGCTGTGTTTGGGAGAATTGGGCATCAGAGCATGACCTTCCAAGCTGGTGGTGATGTTCTCTGCTCTCTTAAATGCGGTCAAAGAGGAAGGGCTCCGTGTCGATTTTCTCCCGTTGAAGCAAGGATGCAGGATAACATCCGTGGAAGGTGGAGGTTGGCTACCACCTGGGAAAGTATTCATAACGAAGGCAGCGGCTCGGGGCATTGCCCGCTCAGTCGTTGAATGGAACTGCTGTTGTGCCATATAAACATTAGGAGTTGAGAAGGCCATCGTAGATCTGTCAGAAGTCGACGTATGTGGGCTGGATTTCATCAAGGCCTAGCCCGACCCTGAGGGTCCAGCTGGTCTTTATATAATTCCGTTGTGTAAGGATGACTCTTACTTCCACCGTAAGGAATACTAGACCGTTATGCACTACTACGCCCTCTAAGCTAAGCCAAGGATAGGCATAATCCAGACTAAAAAAGAAAAGAAGAAGTAAATAAAAACAAGAACCGGCTCATGGCGACACTCCCCGACGTTCCAACCGGGATAGTTCGAGTCTTCGCGGCCTAATGCAGCATGTGTGATTAATGTCTCATTTGCCAATTGCCAGATCCTCGTCAGATAGATAGAAAATGAACAACATAACGGCATCCACAGGGTAATCCGACATTTTCGGAAGTCTGATTCCAAGCGACCATGGAGAAATATAGCCTCCACCAGGTAGTTTCTGAGGGCTAGGTGTCCCTGTTGGTTGAAAACAGCTGTGAACTCTTCTCCTTGATGGACTGGTGGATTGGTGTAAGGCCAGTAGCCAAAGATTCCTTCATTTGATCCTCTTCTATGCTAGATCTAGGTAGGCCGTAATGGGAGCGTTCCCATTATGACTTTGGCCATGGAAGAAACCTAAATAGCTAGATTATGGCAGGATGGAATCTGCATAGTACAGGAATCTGCATAGTACAGGAATCTGCATAGTACAGGAATCTACATGGTACAGGAATCTGCATGGTACAGGGTTGGTATGCAAAGGGGCTAAGGCACAGCCGTCCAAGCTATATCGCCATCCCAGAAGGCTCGCCCACGCCTGTCCAAATATATATATATACCTCCGTTCCGACCCTTCATTATCTCAGGAATTCTTTTTTTTTTTTCTTTTCTTTTTCTCAGCGACAAATCTGCCACGATGTCCTCCTGTCAGCCTATCGAGACTACCACAAAAGTCGAAACTCTATACGATACTATCGCTAATACGAATTTCTCACCATCACCTTTTCCTACCGCTGGATTGCTCATATTTTTGGCGGACACACAAGGTGATGACTATCAGAACCCATTCTTTTCACCTTATGGGCATGTGCCACAGTGGTTCGAGCCACAAACGAATATGCCCACCACATATCCCGTATCAACGAGACCGACAGTGACGAATACCCCAATGCTGCCACCGCTGGGGATGAACAACCAGACTCATGCACCGTCTTTGGAACCTGTCAAGTACGACAGCAGAATCGATGGTAAATCAAACATGACTAAGCATCCTTTCACACCACTACATAACTGATCTAAGGTTGCTAACATATGCCTCCGCAGGCTCATTTTCCCGTGTAGATCCCGTTGAACAGACATTTTTGGCCGCCAGTTTCCAGGAATCCATCAACAAACAAGATCCATGCTATCCCTTGCTTTGGAATATACCGGTAAGTAGATCAATATCGTATCTCATTAGTAATTTTAGCTGTGCCGAGCAAGAACATGGTCCTCATACGCTGGGGCTTTGGCAAATTCAGGCCCAAGCACGTCTTACCACTCGGGAATCGAACGTCTTTCAACCGGCAAGGTGATGTTTGCTGATCTGATTGAGCAGACCGACTTAGTTGTACACAGACCGCAAACAGCTAAAAGACCACGGCGATCATACGAAGAAATTGAGCGACTGTACGAGTGTGGATGGAACGGTTGTCAGAAGGCCTATGGGACGCTGAATCACTTGAATGTTCATGTCCGGTTGAAATCACATGGCCAGAAGCGGATGCCCGAAGGTAACGCGACCAAAGGGCAACATTGCTTCTCTGCTCTACTGACGTTCATTGCGTATTAGAGTTCAAAGAGATACGGCAAGCGTTGAAGGCGCGACGGAAGGCAGAACGTCAACAAGACGCACTCAGGAAAATGAGTGTGACGCAAGTTGCCGGATCCCCTACACATCTGTCACAAAGCATCATTCCTCAGACGCCTACGGGATGTGACTTTACCGATCTTAGTATGGCTGACCTTGCCTTTCTAGGCAGTTCTTCGCTCTTAGCAGACTCCTAGTATTGCCAGACAAATGTCGCTCAGCAGTTTTGCCAGCCAAAGGAGGAAGGGTACTGGGAGACTTGCTTTGTCGATACACATTGAGTTGATGTAAGCTGATAGAGGGTTTGCGACAGAAACAGTACGAAGCGGCGGAATGAAACTGCCAGAACCAAGGGGTACGACTGCACTGGTAGACTATCATGATAGACTGTATAATATGGTTCAAAGTGGCACTACTTTAAAATTATCCAGCATATGGAGGCCAGTCCATGAACAGCCATGCCAGCTAACTTGACCACAATATCCCCCTGTGGAGCTTGGGATCTAAGCGTGATCACATCGCCCTTAGAACAATGACTGAAACAGTATATCTACAGGAATTAACCATTGCAGCACAACCTCCTGCCCCTGTCACTATTTTCTTTAAGTGCATAAACTTGTGCGTGCAACCGATCGAGTCTGGCATCCGTAGGTGCATTTCACATATACGGCAAAGTCGTAAATACTGGACGTGCGGGTTCATCTCCAACCGCCTTTTGCGCGGCGTCAACAAGCTGTGATAGGTCGTCCAATATCAGGTTTCTGGACAGTTAGCTAATCCCAGACACGATAGAGGGATAAGAATCACCTTGCAGAAGCAATTAGATTAGCTTCATGCTGCGAAGTGGAAGGCGACGGCGTCGAGATGATATTGTTGAAGCTATTCTCGATGGCTAAGTCGGTGCTCTTGATTGCCACAAAGGACTGCATCCCAGAGTCCCCCGCAAACGATGCCAACAGAGCGACCTGAGCTTCTTGATCCCTTTGGGCATCCAGGCCCTGGTTTGCAACGGAGCCAATGTCTGCTTCAGCGCTCTTTGCCGGATCAATGAGAAGCGATACCGTGGAAGTAAGCACATCATTGTCCGAGAGTAAGGAAACAAATGCGTCCTCCACAAAATTTGACGCACGTGCCACCGTGCAGACGGCCAGAAGGCAGAATATGAAGTTTCGAATCATTTTCGTTTTTTGCGAGGCGCCGATAAGTCTACGATCTGTAACAACTGTAAAGATTGGTTCTTGGCGTCTAGCTCGTCGGTGCTGTTCATTAATATATATCCGACGGCATCTGGACCACATTTGGGACCCTTCTTGGGGCCTAGTATTGGGATTTCTGCGGCGCTCAAATGACAGCCAATCAAATCTTAACTTTCGATCAACATATCCTTCTTCAGTTCCTCCAATACGGGCCATATTTTGTCCAACCCAGTGGCGCAGTTCAGAACAATGCCTCTCAAGCAAGCTATGGCCGCTGCTTGACTCTGTACTTGATCTTGTAACTCTCCTTGAATATCATGCAGTCGGCGGACTTCTTCCTCAGCCGCTTCTCGACGCTCCATTTCCGCCACTGCTTGGGTGTTCCATTCACGGGCCTCATGTGAAAGTCTCTCGTTCTCCTTTTTCAGTTGTTCAATCTTGGCACTGAAACTAGGCCCAGGAAACTACAGTCAATATTAGATATATGTCGAGTGGGTCATTTTACCTCGTGTGACCTACCGTCGTGATAGATTCGGGGACTCGCAATCCGTGTGTCACAGAGGGCACGGCCTCGAAAGTCTTCCCCACCTCTTGGCAGAGCAATCGATACGTGCCAATTGAATGGTCGCTCAGATTTTTTGCAAAAATCTCGGAGAAGGATGCCTCCTTACCCGGCAACACTTTCCAAGCGTACGGGTCATTTGGCCGTGGATTGAGTCGAACTTCAGGGGGCTTTACTACAATACCCAAACTGCTTTCTTGTTACTATTAGCTTAGCGCATACCAACAGGGCCGTATTCACTCACTTATATGTTCCGAAAGCTTCACACGGCATTCGTCCCTCCCTAGCCGACGCTGTACATTGCTCGGTCTCAACGGGGCCATTTTCGTTGCATGAGCTAGATCGCATGGCGTCAAAAGTCCGGTGTAATTTGAATTGGCCAAGTGACTTGTTTTGGTGCCTGTCTGGGCCCCTAAATCTGTCCCACACTCTCCCATCGAGGTCCCAAACAGGGACCATAGCTAGGTGCATAGGTCCCAAAGCAGGGCCCATCGACAAATTGACCAAGAACAGGTCCCAAGGGGGTAGGAATCTGTTTCAGGGATTACGTAGAATTACAGAAGCGGGAAGAAACGCGTTCGAAGCCATGGGTATTTTAACTTTCTCTTCAATCGGGTCGGTCGGCAGGTCTACTGTCCACAGCGGAACTAAAGAGGTAACCATTAGATCTCTCGGTGCTCTTTACGATGGAGACTGGGGTCCGGCAGAGAACAGGAGTCATCATCGACGTGCCACCTGTGACTGTAATCGACAGGTAAGTAGAGTAATGGTGAATGATAATCTGCGCAACCGAGACAAGAGACGCTAGATTGTGGATGAACACCACTTCCTCTTGTCCACCATCATAAAGCTTGGAGTGATGATATAGACCGGGCTGATTGTTTAACCGAGTACGGATACATATTGCTGCAAAATGGGCGGTCTAGAGATCCAGTATGATTCACTTAGCACTGCGCAAAGCGACAAGTTTTCCGACTCAAATCCCTTAGGGGCCTTGTATAATGTATTTGAATCACCTCTGAGAGCGATGTAAATAAAATATGAACCGAAGATGTATTCTCTATATGTATTCTCTATATCCATCAAACTCCATAGCCTAGTTAACACGAAATGGTCATCGACATGTCATCCCAAATATATATTGTCTAAGATACAGACACTACAACTGGCCCGGCAAGAGTCCCCATGGCCAGGTCATTGACACTCTCGTACCGCTCGGTCGTCAGCGCAGCAAAGACGACTCCATTCATACCTTGTGGTACTTCTGCCGTTCCTTCACCTTCACCAGTAATGTTCAACGGCGTGTACACTGGCTTGTCGACTTGACCCACCCAACCTACCACCAACGGTCTACCGCTGTTAGAGACAAAAGACATTTGCGTTGGGTCCCATGCAAATTCACTCCTTGTTTTATTGCTTGTACTGTTTGTGAGTACTGAAATTGACGTACTCGTCGTCACCATTGTTAGCTTTGGGAGAATTGGCAAGGGAACGAGAAAAGGGCAAGAGCCTGGGACGATAAACGATAGAGCTGCATTGTATGCCCATAGGCCATTGATACCAGTGTCAAAGGGAGCAGGGTTGGGCACATCTCCCTGGATGTGACGAATGAATGCGTCATGTCGGGACTCGACTGTCAGGATTGACGATACATGTTCCGTAAGCATCGGGTCTGAGACTGCAAGACGTTGAGAAAGCCCAATGGTGGCGCCGATTCCCACCGAACCGATGAGATGAGCGAGTTTAAAAAATTCCTCTGTCGAGCCCACTGAGAAGGAGTAGTTGCAAGGCGGGATTTCCTGTGCGTGGTAATTGTCTAAGATGTTGACTAGAGTTTGAAGATGCACTTCTTCTTGCTAAATCATTGTTAGAATACTTCCTTCAATTCGTATAGAGGCCATACGCACAGCAGCAATCTTGTTGACAATCTCAACTGTATCGTTAGGATATCCATGTGTGCCATATTGAGTAAGATTTGCGGCTCCTGTAGTAAAGAACGCAGTCTCCAACTGTTCAAGAAACACAGCTAACTGAATCTCCTTGATGCCGTCCTCAGATAATTCCGCCGGAAGTGTTCCGGTCGGGAGCCCGCCCCCCGCGGTATCTATAGTCTCAGGACATAGTGGTACAGCATCGATGATACCAAATACGCCGCACAAGGCGATAAGGACGAAATGTTTGAAAGACATTGGTAACAACCGGAACAGACGAACTTAAGATTTTGGGGATTAGAGTAATGATTCTGCGACTAGATACGCAGAATAGTATTTATCTGGGCGTTCCTGGATCATATTTGGGAACATAGATGTGTGTTCCCGGGGCCTTGATTTGGGTCCGGATGACATTGGTTCAGGGGTACCTTTCAGGGCCACACCATTTTCTGAGGCCTGTAGATAAGTCCTAGTCTTAGACTTTTATTAAAGCTCAGTCCGTAAACAAGGCCCTGAATGGTCACAGTGACTAGGATATGATACGTCCTTAGCTCTCAGCAAGCTCAGCACGTATATATGATGCTTCGATTATGCCAGGTTTTCCGATACACAAACAACATCGTCTCACTACTGCCATCATTAGACAAATCACGAACTCTGCGGTAGAGGACTCTCACGATGACTGCTACATATCCATTCATCCTGCGGCTTCTGGTGGGTATCTGTCTTTGTATCCTCATGTCGTAAACTAACATATAAGAAAGTTCCACTTTCTTTTTCTAGGTGTAGGATCGTCTGTTATGCTTTGGCAAAAAAGAGACGGGATATTCTCTACCGCCATATTTTTCTCCGCCTGGACTATTGTCGAGATCGTCATTCGACACCCCATTGTGTTGCCTCTTTTTACTGATGTTCTGCGACATCCACTATCTTACTTGGCAGGAATCACTGTGCTCTTCTGGCTTCTTTATGCGTACAGCCGCCTATCGTCTTATCTGTCTGGAACGCCGGGGATGCTTCAATTGTTTTGCTGGGGTACTTTGGCGATCCTTGCGCTTCAGCTCCTTGTCTCCGTGACATCTATCACCAGACAGCGTCCACCTATCTCATCCTCTACTAAGACTAGGCGGCGGTCTCCAAGATCTTAACAAATAATAAACTGGATGAGACTCCATCAGACGTTATGTCGTGTACAAGACTCGTTCCGTAGACTTCAACCATATCATTTTGTAGACTAGACCTTCACGTACGGGTTCGCAAAGCTGGGTACTGCTTAGTGAACATTCCATTCAAGTATCGAGAAACTCACCAAGCCATCATCCGCTGCGAGTTTCTGGAGAAGGACTATGCCGTCTGGCCAATAATTGGCAGGACGAAAACCAACACGAAAAGCCGAACAGCTAATAGCAGTACGTGGAGTGCACAAAATAATATAACTAACGTGGCAAAAAGATCCAAAAGAAGCTGAGAATCCATAGTCATAGTGGAGTAGTAAATGTCAACGTGCACTTGATGCTGGATGACTGACCGAGAATTGTTGGGGAACGGGGAGACCTTTCGTAGAATATATACACATTCTGATGGTCTCGAAGAGGAGTCATGCCCTAATTACGCTTGGAGGTTAGCTGCGCCAATTTACGAGGTTATTCTAGGCAGACTTCGGCGAGCACAGCTCTAGGGAACCCTGTGGAAAGGAGATGAGTCATGACAAGCAGTTACTTTCTTTTCGAAGTCTCTTGGAGTTATCCTTAGAGAAGGTCCTGGATGGAGAAGTACACCCCTAGGACATTTTTTGTACGTGCCTAAGCCAAAAGCTATAGATGCTCTCAATACTTTGGCTCTGCTCTCTGGGAGAGGATGCCACCGATCAACCAAAGTGGCCCTAGATCGTCGTCGCACGACCGCTTATCGTGGTGTCTCTGGCATATATTCCACACCACCTTCTTCGCAAGACTCTTTATCTCTGTCATCAGCAAACCTGCGAGATGACTATGTAGCAGCCAGAAAATCAGCGATGTGAAAGAGTACCAGATTCTCAGGTTCTTGCGTGCGCTTGCTTGTACCCCGCACGTTTCCAGGAACTACTGGAACAGCTCTGAGCTCTGAGCTTCGCTCGGCAATGGATTTGGCCTGCTATTGCACATGTCATCCGGTGATGCTGTAGCAAATGTAGAATCTTCGTTGAGAGCAATCGTTCTGTTTAAACTACCTAGTTAGTCGTGCCTAGGCGATGTCGAATTGTAACAGACATCTTTTGTTATCCTCACCGACGTAGCAGCCTAGTTGGAATAATTCCAAGACGTACTGAAAACATGGAACTCAGACTTGGCATTTATTCTATGTGACCAGCCTTGAATGCAG
>JANBVO010000136.1:0-10362 GCA_030052745.1 Pleurostoma richardsiae
GTATGAAAGGAATAAGAATAACTTGTATATTATATAATAAAATATATATTATAAACCTAATTTGTAATACATAGATTTATGCATAAAAGGTAAAACTAAGCCTCTTAACTGTGGGATAGATGAACCTTTTATGTAAATAAAATATTTTTTTCTATCATTTAAATACTGAATAGTACAATGCAAATCAAAATTTTTAGTTAAAATTTTCACTAGAAATTCAACTTCTTCATAACTAAAATTACTAGTTGTTAATCTAACGCCAGGTTGAGCTCAACTACCACTATTCATTATTCATATAGCTAAAGATAAAGAAGTAAAATATTTTTCTATCTCTTTGTTTACATATTTTTTACCTTTTTTATAAAATATCTTAGAAATTCAATTAAAACTTCTAAAGGTAAAAGTATTAAATTTATACTCATAATAATTAGATCCTTTTAACAATTTGTTATCTTTTCTAGGAGGTAAATTAGAACAATAACCTCTAATACAAAAAAATTCATGTAATCAAAAGAAATAATCTTTATAATTTTCACTCTGTTTAAAATAAATCCTCGTCCCTTCTATAAGTTTTTTATTTACATAATCATTTCCTAATAGTGATCCTATTAGTACTGAAATTATCTCATTGCTATGAGGACCTATTCTATAAGTAGGTTTAATTTTAGAGTGAAATAGTCTTTTATATATAACATAGTTTTTTGAACCTAATCTATAGGTGTATTCTTTTTTATTTAATATATACGATTTAGGGCCACCTCTTTTGAAACCCTCTGCTAAAACTGACATTGAAGGATCACTCACTTCGTCCATTAAATATAATAATTTAAAAGAAGGAAATGCAATTAACATTAATATAACAGCAGGTGTTATAGTTCATATTAATTCTATTAATGTTCCATGATTTAAATATTTATGTGATATAGGTGATTTATTAGCTACATAATTTCTTATTATAGATAATAATACTCATCCTACACTAAATAGTATAATCACTAAATAGTACATTATATTATCATGCAATTCAACTAAACCCTCCATTTGTGGAGTAGCACTATCTTGAAAATATATACCTCAAGGACTAGGAGCGTCAAGATTTAAATTAAAAATATTAATTAATAAATTCATTTTTTTTTATTAATATTTTTCCATATATTTATTATATATTGTTTGATAACTCTATTATCACATTTTTTTATTCAATATACGGTTAAATTGTAACAAAAATTAAATAAAAACCATCTTTTAGATGTAATTTAAAAGGTATTACACCAATATAAGTTAAATATTTAATTCTAAAGAACATTTTCTAAAAATATCTAAGCAACATATAATAGTAAAAAAGCCATCATTAGAGCAAATAATCCTGTAGCCTCTGAAAAAGCAAATCCTAAAATAGCATATGAAAATAATTGACCTCTTAATGAAGGGTTTCTTGCAACACCTAAAATTAATGCACCAAATACCACACCTATACCAACTCCAGCTCCGATTAAACCAACTGTAGATAAACCTGCACCTATAATTTTTGCTACTTGAACCATGAAATATAATTATTGTTTTAAAATGATTTCTTAAAATTATTTATATATATATAAATTGTATTAATTACTCTTTAATTTTTAAAGAGTAATTAATACCTATAGGCTCTAATTGCCATAAAATTATAAAGAACAAAAATTGTTATAATAAGACGATTAATTTAGCTTAATTTATTTAAAGGAATTTTTTAAAACTGTACTTAAAGAATCAATAATATAAGGAGATTTTATTTTATTGTTTACTAAAACTTGTCTACTATCTATTTTTAAAGCACTTTTACCTAATTCAAATACAAATCCTATAGTTATTATACCTATGAATCCTAATGTTATTATTAACCCATAAATATTGTTTACATATTCACTAACCGCAAACGGAAATGTTAAAAGAATTTCTAAATCTAATAATAAATAGACTAAAGCGAATATAAAAAATTTTACACCAAATTGAGTTCTATTTTGACCTAAAAAACTATGAAAACCACATTCAAAAATACTATATTTTTCTTGATAAGGGTTATGAGGAGCAAATAATAAATTAATTACTAAAAAAAGTAAAGCTATCACAGATACAAATAAAATAAATAAAGTCATACTACTCATTTAACTATTAAATAAAACTTGTACCAATATGGTACCCATACTTAATCATTCTTTATTCATAAATATAAATAATAATATTATTAAGGTTATTATAGAAATTGTAATAGCCACAGGGCTAGACATAACTATATTTTTGTAATTAAATGTAATAGATTTAATAAAAACATTATTTTGATTATAAATAGTACCATTTATATTTAAATCTTTTAACAATGGGTTTATTTTATACTCTGGTGAATAAAAGAAAATTTCTTTTACTACATTTAAATAATATACTCCTGATACTACACTAGTAAGTATTGCAACTAATGTTAAGAAAATATAACCACTATCTAAAGCAGCACTTAAAACCATCTGTTTAGCAAAAAATCCTAAAAGAGGAGGTATACCTGCAAAAGAGAAAAGAGTAATAGCTAAACTTAAAGATAAAATTGGATTTATATAAAAATACCCTTTTAATTGACTTATTAATTGTATAGGAGAATTATTTTTATCTAACAATTCTTTATACTCTTTATTTTCACTTACATAGTAATATAAAGAAAATCCTATAGTTACTAGTATAATAAATGTATTTAAGTTACTTATAGAATATTGCATTAAATAAAATATAAATGCTTGAGTTGATTCTATGCTAGATATACTTAAAGCTAATAAAATAAAACCTAAATGAGAAATAGTACTATAAGCAAATAATCTTTTTATTCTAAATTGTGTTAAACCTGCAATTGATCCTATTACTAGTGAAAATAAAGAACTTATTACTAAACCATAAGTTCAATTAAAAGTTTGTGTTTCTAATAAATAATTACTTGTATAGTATACTAATTCTAATAAAAAGATAAAAATAGAAATTTTAGCTATTATTGCCACAAATGTAGTAACTATAGTAGGAATAGCATCATAAACATCTGGAGATCAAAAGTGAAAAGGTGCTGCACTAACTTTAAATAAAAATCCGACAGTAAATATAAGTAAAGAAAAATTAATATAATAAGGTTTATATCAATAACTAATATCATTATTGATATCACTTATGCTAGTGATTATATACAAACTATCTAAGTTAGTTGTACCTGAATTAGCATAAAGTAAACTTGTACCTAATAAAATAAAACATGAACTTAAACCTCCTAATAAGAAATAGATTAAACCTCCTGTAGTAGATAATTCAGAATTTCTATATATAGTACTTAATAAATATAGACCGTAACTTTGCAATTCTATTGAAAGAAATATAGATACTAAATCATTAGTTGACATTAAAAAAACTGCTCCACTAATAATAAATAATAAAATCAAAGGATATTCTATTATTTTTAAGTGTTCTCCCATTTTATTTATTATTTTTGTTCTATAATATAAAAAATTATTAAATAAAAGATGTTTTAAAGAAGAATGTTCAGGTGTTCATACTTTTCTAGGATAAAAACTTGTTAATTGTAATATAAGTATACTTATGAAAAATATAAAAATATGAAAAATTTGTGTTATATTAGTTATATGAAGCAAACCACCGTGTAAACCTATACCTTTACTTATAATAGATAAGCTTGTTACATCATGTAAAATTGCATAAATTAAAGCTATAATAGCTATTCTATTAAAAAGTATTGACATATCTCGTCTTAAAGTGACGGCATTAGAAAGTAATAAAGATAATATTGAAATTAGTATCATTATATAATAAATAATTTATTATATTAATATATATTTATAACTAAAGAATAATTGAATAAATAGCCTATTATTCGTAGTTTTAATATTTCATATAAAAATTAGGCACAAGTTGTGCAGCCTGAGGAGAAAATCGAATTCTCATCTTTAATGTATGAAATTAAGGTTTTACCTTTAAACTACTCGGGCTTTAAATAAGTATACCCTGACTTGAAAAAGAGGCTTACTGTATTTTATACAAACTCTTTTCTTGTTTTAAAGGGAAGATACTCTGACTTGAACAGAGAACCTACTGTGCCACATACAGCCGCTCTACCGATTGAGCTATAACTTCCTTTTTTTCATTATTAAAAAGAATTTATATTTCTAAAAATATTATGTTGGAGTGATTCGAACACTCAATAGTAAATACCAAAAATTTATGACTTACCCATTAGTCCACAACATATCAATTGAGTATTTTCCGTTGGAAAATACTCAATTTAGTAATACCTGTTATATTAATTTACAGGCGACAAGACTTGAACTTGTACAGTTTTTACACTACTCCTACCTAAAAAGAGCTTGTCTACCAATTCCAACACACCCGTTTTCTTTAAATTTTATTTATCATAAACAATATATTAATAAATTAATTTTCTTTACCCTCCTTTATATAAAAAAAATTATATTTTTAGGAATGAAAAATTGCTCAAGATAAGATTCGAACTTACAACTAAAACAGCTTCAATGTTCTACTCTACCAATTGAGTTACCTGAGCTTATTATTATTAAATTAAGTTATGTATATGGAGATATCGAGAATCGAACTCGAATTAATAATATGCAAAATTACAGTTTTACCAAATTAAACCATATCCCCTTTTTTATCCGAGAAACGACTTGAACGTTTATGAATTTTCATCAGTAAATTTTAAGAATACCCTGTCTACCTATTCCAGCACTCGGATTTAAATTAAATAATAATATAATTAATATATATATACTTAAAGCGGATAAAGGAATTGCACCTTTATCTTTTGATCATGAGTCAAAAATGTTACTATTACAATAATCCGCAATATAAGGCTAAAGTGACTTGAACACTTATAAATACTGTCATGAGCAGTACACTTTACCAATTAAGCTATAGCCTCTTTTCATCTTTATTAATAAAAAGTATATTTATTAATTACATATGTAATTAATTATAGTTACAAACTAACTTATATAGACTAGGCGGGGTTCGAACCCGCGATCTTAGCATTGAAAGAGCTATGTCGTACCACTTGACTACTAATCCTTTGATGGCTCAGTGCAAGAATCGCACTTGCTTCCATTGATTACAAAACAATCGCATTACTTTTATGCTAACCGAGCACAGAAATATAATATATAAAAAAATTAAGTAATTTATAAAATTAGTACTTAATTCCTCAAAATCTCTAGATTCTTACAAATTAAGCCTATTTTCGTAATGTTATATTACGTATATTTAAGAAATATCTTAAGGTAAGCTTCGTGCCTATATGCTTTCAGCACTTATCTTTGACTAACTTAGCTTTTCTGCCGTGCCTATACTATGTACTTACCCAAGTGAAAGTAACATCCCTGTATAATACATTTATATTATACATAAATTAATAATGGGCATATAAACAACAGATAAACCAGAGGTTAATAAAATTATTTTACTCTTACATAAAATAACTTAATTCCCCACGTTCCTTTCGTACTAGGTTATTCCTTATTTTATTCTAATTCCCTCTAGAAGATAGAAACCATACTGTCTCACGACGTATTTAACCCAGCTCATGTAACTTTTTAATCGACGAACAGTCGTACCCTACATAGTTTCTGCATCCATGAGGATAAGTTAAGCCGACATCGAGGTGCCAAACCGCGCACTCATTTTGTACACTCTTGCGCAAATTAGCCTGTTCAACTTGTTATCATAAAATTTTTCAATTTTATTTCCATTTTTTACAAAATGGTTCAGACTATTTCTTCACTTTTTTATTATATATTAATTTCCATTAAACCTCCAAACAAATAATAAATTGTATATTTATTTTCCGCTTATTCAACCTTTAACAGCAAAAGCTCCTATACGACGTTTTGAAGCTAACATTGAATATTCCACATTTGAATTAATATAACCTCTCATATTCACTGTAGATAATCCTTTGTAAGAAGAATCTATATTTTTTAATCCACCTTTTCATTTTACTTTAAATAAAGATCTATCAGCTCTAAAACGTCTAGTTAATCTACCTTTAGCTTGTAATCTTATACCTCCTATATTTTTATATTTAATAGAGTTAAATATAATATCATATAACTCATTTGAGTTATTAGGATTATAATATGTATCGTTTAATATTTCATCTAAATTTTTATTTTTTAAGATAGAAAATATATCTAAATTTTTATATTTATTTTCTACTAAATTAAAATCTACACTTTTATTTATACGACTTTTTTCTTCTATTCTATTAACTTTAGGTAAAGAAGCTTTATTTAAAAAAATATTCATAATTCTTCTTAAATTTGCTTCTCTTTTTTTTACTTTTAAGGAGAAGATTTCTGTAAATAAATCACTATTAAGCATAATAGATTTTTGATTTATTATATTAAATTCTATTTTTTTATTATAAAGTTTACTTATTAACTTAGCTAATCTATATAAAAATTTTTCTTCAAATTTGTATTTATTAAGACTTAATTTTAATTTATATCTTCTTATAAGAATTAATTCTTTAATTAATAAAGATTCTATAAATTTATCTGAATATTTAGTAAATATATTATAATATTTATATAATTCCATAGGTTTAACTATTTGATTAGAAAATAATTTAAATAAAAATTTATTAAAAGATTCTCTACTTTTATAAACTAAGAAAAATATTTTATTATAAAATATTTTTTTTAAGTTACGTATTTTTTTTAATAAAGAAAATTTTTCTTTATTAAAAATATATAAAGTTATAATAGCTTTAGAATTAGTATGTTTAATTTCTGATTTACTTATATATATTTTATTTAAAGATTTACGTTTAGATAATGTCGATTTAAATTTATTTTTAATAAATCTATGATTAAAAAATAGATTAAAATAATTTTTAATTAAATCATTTATATTAATATTATAAATAGGATAATTTACTATATTATTATTGTTAAAAGAATATACACTATTTTTTCATTCTTTAGATGAAGCAGGTATATATTTAATTTTTCCTACATCATTAATATGTTTATTAAAAGGTCTTATTTTAGATTTCTTAATATTTTTATTGAAAATACTAGAATTTATATTTTTATTTCCTGTAAAAAATTTATTTGGAATTGAATAATTATTCATTTTTTTTATAAAAAAATTATTTATTAATTTATATAAAGACAAAAAGTGTTGGGTGTTATTAAATAGTCGTTGAACGATTTTATCTTTTAAATCTAAACTTAAAAGATAAATTTCGCTTCAAATTAACTTGTACTTTCATATTTTAAGTACTAAAGCATTTTTGAAATTAACCCAATATATATACAATATTTTATAATAAATAAAATATTAAAGGACAAACATCCCTAGCGTAGCTTTTCCAATAATCCAAGACCTTTCCTTTATGTGTCTTGTGATCCTATGCCCCGCTTACGCGACTGTAAGATTTGTTGTGAATCAAACAGTAAAGCAAGATTAAGCCATTAAACTTGGCAAGTATTAAACATAATTATTATTATATAATAACTACAAAAACATTAGAATATTTTTTTATCCATAATATTTTGTTAACTACAACTAATTTCTCTATAGCGAAATTCTTACCTAGTTACATATGTAATACTTATGTATTTACAGATTAATAGGATTAAACATAGCTAAGCTATATTTAACAACAAACGAAAATACACTATACATATAAGTATAATGTATAATATAAGTTTTCAATTTTTATAATTGAAAAGTTCCTTCTTTTAGACACACCCATTTACTCTTTATGGGGCCTGTGCCCCGCATAAACTGTCTCCTAGCAATTGTTCTCTTATCAAGAGTTTGTATAGTATAATAAACAAATAAAGGTCTTTCAGTTATATTCTTTCAATTACCTTATAAACTAAAATTTGCTAGCATTACACTAAATAATTAGTAACAGTAAAGCTGCATAGGGTCTTCTCGTCTACCTAGAGGTAAACTGTATCTGCACAGTTATTCCAATTTCACTGAGTCAATCATAGAGACAGCTGTTGTATCGTTACATCATTCATGCAAAGACCGCATTTAACGGCCAAGGTATTCCGCTACCTTAGGACCCTCACGTTAAGGCCGCCATTAACCGGGGGTTCCTTCAAGACCAAACATTTCACAGTTTAGTTAATTCGTTAACCAGCCGGCACCGGGCAGAAATCACACTCAATACTTAGATTTATCATCTTTTTGCAAAGTGCTTTGTTTTAATTAAACAGTCGTACAACACTATTTTATGCTTCTTCCTTTTTACTTGTATTAATCAAGACTAATGAGCCCTCCTTATCCCTAAGTTACGGTAGTCAATTTGCCGAGTTCCTTTATGATTGTTATCTCATTTTTACGCCTTCGTATTCTCTACTAGCTTACTTGTGTCAGTATTTAGGTACGGTTGTGTTATTATATAAACTCATCTATTTAGTTTATTATTTATATAATAATAAAAATTACTAATTTTTCCAGCACACTTTCCACTTAAAAAATGTTGTCTTTATGTAGTAATAAGATTTTCTCATCGTTTTAACCTTAAGATTATAAACTTAGAGGCCGTTACTTATCAAAACCATAAGCTTTAGGCGAGAAGTTATACTTCTTTTTTGTTACTCATGTCACCATTCTCACTTGAGTTATCCTATAATTTTCTTTGAAAAAGAAAAATCTAATATTAACTCAACGTTCTGCTACCCCATTAAATAACTATATTTGATATATAAAGTTAATTATGGACAAGGTTTCGGTACATTGTTTAGATCCGTTAAATTTTCGACGCTTTTAAAATTTAACAAGCGCTCTGTTACGAGATCTTTAAATTATGGCTGCTTCTAAGCCCATCTCCTTGTCGACTTAAATAAAAACTTTCTTAATTTCACTTAACAATAATTTTGGAACCTTAACTCTTGTTCTGGGCTGTTTCCCTTTTGACATACAACCTTATCATTCTATGTCTGATAACTCAAGATTCATCTTTGCCATTTCGAGTCCACATACTCACCGGTAAAATCTTCACGATTCCCCGATATGTACAAAAGTAAAATGTTTTTTCATGTATATATATACACGAAATTTTACATCTTGTCTGAGATTAAGTTCTGTACCTGCTAAGATGTTACTTAAATTGCCTACTATTATAGGTTTCGCAGAAAACCAGCTATCCTAGTCAGTGTTGTCTTTCACTTGCTTACCATAGTTCTTCGGATATCTCTGCAACGATAACCCGTTCGGACTTTTATAATCCTGACTATAGTAAGATCACCAGGCTTCGGGTCTAACTTTAGACACTATTCATTTTCTTTTATGATCGGTTTAACTACGCAATATATATTTGCTTGCATCTAATGTTAACTTGGTGACCCATTATGCAAAAGGTACGCTCTTGCTTTTTAATATTGCTCGAGCTGCTTATAAAATTACTATTTCAAATATCGGTTCCCTCACGGTACTTCTTACACTATAGCTCATGTATTATATTTAGTCTTTGAGGAAGGTTCCCCTTTAAGTTCAAACAATTTTTAACCGTTTTACTTAATATAAGACTGCTCTACTTTTGCTCACGCTAATCATAGAATCTCGTTTGATTTCTTTTCCTGAAGCTAATAAGATATTTCAATTCGCTTCGTTTATTAATTAATTTCTCTAAGAGTTCATATGTTTATTTATATATACAAAAGGAAATTCCTTTGTACTTATAAATACATAAATTAAAAATACTCTCTTTAATACATGGCCAGATATCCGTAATAATCTCTTTGTATACTTATACACATAAAATGTGTATATATAATTTTTTATTTATATCTATTATATTTCTTACTTTTTTTTATTTTTAAGTTCGGGTTGCCAGGACTTGAACCTAGAATCTCTCTGTCCCAAACAAAGCGCCTTACCGATTCGGCCACAACCCGTTCATATTAAGTAAATCTTTTAATTTTTTATGTTTTAATAGAAATTTTACTTTTTATTTATAAATAACTATTTAATATATCACTTAAGTTTTCTTAAACTTCATTTTAAATAAAATACTTTATCTTGTGACCTAATTTGTTTGTATAAAAATTTCCAATACTCAATATACTATATTACAGAGAATATGTGATTCGAACACATGAAAGAATAAATCTTTAATCAAGCTCTAATTAACCGCTTTAAACCACTCAGCCAATTCTCTTTATAATATTTTGATATTAAAAATTATTATTAAGAAATAGGTGATTCGAACACCCAACCTTCCGTGTGTAAAACGGTTGCTCTACCATTGAGCTAATCTCTTTTTATTTAATTAGTATTAAATATTACTAAAAGAGTCTTAAATATTAA
>JANBVO010000014.1:600000-753444 GCA_030052745.1 Pleurostoma richardsiae
GGGTCCTTGTTGTAAGGAGGCTTTTTGGGGATCTCATCGAACATCTGAACGAAGTACATGTAGACGCGCGAGTTGCCCTCGATGAACTCCTTAAACTCCTTCAGCACGGGGATAAGCTCTTTAGGGTTCTCATCGACATGCTTGATGGTGCGCTTCAGCCACTCGCGGTGGATGTTGCTGTCCTCCGGCAGCCATTGCCCGTGACTGTCTCATGAGTAAGTACGAGTGCTTCTTGCTGGACGATACTAGGAGAAGGGGCATGCAGCTTGCGTGCCGTTGTGATTGACTGCAAGAGAGAAGCAAGAGAAAAAGCGAATCGCAACATACATGTGACCGTCTCTCATGGTGAAGCTTTGGTTCTTCCTGATATCTCAAAATGCTTCTAACTTATACAGGAGCTGCAGATAGTTTCACGATGTGAAAGCGCTCAACGCAGTCAAGAACAGAACGGTCGACTCTTGGCAACGTCGATCTCGCAAAGTCTAGGTGTCCTCCCAATATATTTTACACAGCAAGGACTGTCAAAGTTCGTTTTCTTGTTCCTGAGCCGGTGCAGCCCCAGTAGCGCGATCGATGATGTAAGGCGCTGGCACCCGACGTCATACCGGCCTGGGTGAGTTGGCATGACAAGTGAGGGGTCCCTCCGCCTTAACAGCTTCTTCCTTGACAGCTCAATTGCCGTCGCCGTCTAGCAGCAGTTTGTGGCATGATTGCGACGCGGCCTGTTAGTCACGGCCTGCGGGTGTGATCTTGTCGTCCACCTGCATTGGCTCGACAGAGCCGTGCTCAGTAAGAGCCCCCGGCGGTGCCGCATCAAGGTTCTCATCCCGGCTGTATCAGGCCATGGCATAGATGTAAACGCCCCCGCATGGAGAAAAATACGTCAGGCAAGTCGAATGTGAATGAGACGCCGCATTGCATGACTTGATGAGCAAAGAGCAACTTCAAGATACTGCCGGCAGGCGATGCCGCCGATCATGGCAGGCATCCCCGCGCTTCCCCGTCTTTGCTCGGCCGCCAATGCAAGCCAAGGCCGCCTACCTGGCCCGAGTCTCTGGACATCTCCACGGTGGAGACCAGCCCGGACGCCCAAGATCAAGGCTGACTTTCGGCTCTCAGTCGTCCCAAGGCGGGACTTTGATGACCAGGGCTCGGCCGGGGTTCGACCTGGACGTCTGGGGCCCGACCATCCTCGTCGATTTCGCTTATAGCTTTGCCAAACTTGCTTTGCCCGTGCTAGGGAACCCCTCAGTACCCCGGTGAATGGGCTCGCTGGGACACCGGTGGTTCCGGAGCTTCAGCTACAGTCAAGATCGAACTTGCAAGAACACTGCATATTTGTGTTACCCATGTAGCCAAGCGGAAATTGATTTCCTCTCACTTCTGCCTATCTTGGAGGAAGAAGTCGCCAAAATCTGCTTCACTCTCGAGATCTCATGATACAGATCAGCCTCAGTTCAAGCCAAAGATTCCAGGGTATCGCTTCACGCTGGATCAGGTGTTTGCCCGTCGAAGTGACCTTCAGGCAATGATTGTGTTCATAGCTTCGTAACATCTATCCAAGCGGGGTATCTTCGTATCATTCATGTATCCTGTCTTCCTTTCATCTTGCCTTTGCGAATAATAGCAGCGTGCTGCCGGGCATGGTCTTTGACATCCTTGTCGTGGAGCGTATTATACAGCATGCAGCATTCCTTGCACTCCACAAAGCCGCTCTTCTGGCCGAGATCCAGAATCATCTGGGTCATCTCCTTCTTCGGGGCGGCTCGAGCCTTTCGCGCTCGAGAGACACCCTTGTTCAGGAGGCCCGCCTGGCCTTCCTTGAGCCTCCGTTCTTCACCATCCGGCGAGATCTGCTTAGGCGGCCCATCCTTCGTTCCTTCGTCTAGCCGGATATTTATTGCCTCGGCATCCGCCCCTTTAGCCTTTCTTGGTGTTGGATCGGATCCATACTTCCTCCATTCCTCACTTGTACGTCCCAGATCACTGTTGCTGTCGGCAACCACGATCTCATCACATTGTATGTCTTTGTCGGGGTTTGATATGGTCATGCGTCCTCGTCCTTTTCTATCGGGAACAGGGGGCGAAGAGGGGGGGGAAGATGCGTTCTGGCCCGCTTCGGATGATGTATGTGACGAATCTGCGGTACTAGGGCTGGAGCTCGATGCGGCTGGCTGGAAGTAGTGCATGATTGAAGTGCGTGTCGGTTTCGACGGTGTCTGCGATGGAGGCTTCGGCGGCTCTCCCGCATGTGGCATCATATTCGATGTAGGCTGCTTCGTCGGTTGCTTTTGATTTGGTGGTTGTTCTAGGACCTGGTTGTCACTCATCTGCTCTTCGCCGCGCCTCCGCTTCGTTGCCGGCTCATCCTTCCCTGGCTGGTCTCGTTTGCTGTATGTCCGGAGCGGACGCTTGGCGGGAACCCGGAAAGTGGTATCGGAGGGACCTGCTTGTTGGAGTGTCGCAGGCCTAGGAGAGAGAGTTGATCAGTCCTGCGCTTGGGTCAACAGCGCGCGTGGAGAAAGACATACAATGCCGGACAGCTCTGCTGCATCGCAACAACCAAAAGCGTTCAACAAGATATTTTCGTTCCCGGGACTATCGCGACGCGACGATGGCGGTTTCCGATGGGGCGATAACGATTGCGATGGGTCCTGAGCAAGCTTGAATGTTCTGTTGGAGTTACACGGAGTACAGGTAGAATTTCCGGGGCGGAGGCCCAAATTCGAGATGCTCCAAGGTGGGGGAGCTGGGGCGCGTTCGAAGCGCGTCGACAGGGACACACGCGAATCGCCAGGTCATGTGACCCATCACGTGCACCACCAAGGATGAACACGCATTGGTGATGCCGGGAGAAAGAGAATGGAGGATGTTCATTACCGCTGTCAGGATGGGCCCTTTCTTCTTCTTCTCACGTTACTGCTCTCCTCGAGCTTCTCTTTTGAATCCACGGTGATAGCAGCCTTCTCCGAGGCAGCCTCGTCTGCGGGGCCAACCACCCATGTCTGGACAACTTCTTTGACCTCCTTGAATCCCGTGTCCTTCTTCTTTGCCTCCGAGAGGTGCCATATATATCCCGAGTATATTGCAACTTCTGCAATAGCAACGACTAGGCTGCCTCCCATTGTGAGAAAGAGCCTTGCCGGTGTGCTCCACCATCGCGCCAGGATCCACAGCGTCGCCGCGCTCCCAAAAATAGTGACGAGGAAGTTCAACACCAGCATGAGCTGCCTGTGCACTTCGTTATACGTCACTTCGTCATCTCCGATGTCTGAGGTCTTGGAGGGTTTGTTGACCTCCGCGAAGGAGTGCGCGAGCGTCGAGGTGGCGGGGAAGCGTCGGGAGGCGGCCTCCGTTGGGGACGGGGGGTTGACCATGCGCTGGTATTGTCGTTCTTCCTCCTCGCGGCGGAGGCGAGCCATAAGGGCCTTGTACTCGTCGGACTGAACCGTTGTCAATGATACTACCTCAGGAGGGCTGTAGGGGGTTGACCATACGGGCTCGGGTTTAGGAGGTGGAGGAGGGACGTAGACTCGCGATCCTTGCAGTAGCCGCTCAAGGGTGTACTCAGCATCATGTGCTGCCTTCAGATTCTTCCACAAGTCAACGATCTGGCCATGCGATATTGGCCTGCCGACAGCGGCATCATCGAGGGACGGCTCGTCCTCCACGAGCTGTGTCTCCTCTTGCTCCGTTTCCGTCTCTTTCCGTTTCTTCAGCCCCTCCACAATGGCCACCGTCATTGTAAGAAGCACCATCGCGACGGTTCCGGCGGCATAGCCACTGTGCAGCTACTGTTAGAGAAAGGCGCTTTGAATTGTGAATGGGAGGCGAAGAACGCCAGCCTCTTAAGCTCCTTCTAAGCTTCCAGTACCCAGATGTGACAATTGGTGGGGCGCCATCGGATGACCGGCTGGCGTCCCACAATTCCAGCTGGCTGTTCCTGATCGAGTGCTGACCCGAACCCTGGAAGAATTCGGAGCAGCTTGACTCGCCGCCAAAAGTTTTGGAGCCGATCGGCTGAGCCCCATCACGCTTCGCATCCCGTCAGCTCAACGCCCTCAAGCCCGACCACTCCGCTGCCAGAACGACCCTCGATGCCTCTGTGACGACCGCTGCGACTACTGAGACTCAATTGGCCCTTGCGGAGGAGGATTCGCGGAGATGCCGCTCCGTCCGGGAGCTTCGATACTGCACGGCAGCCGTGCGGCCACTCAGACCCTGCCGCGGCGGGCCTGCTCCAAATGCCTATGGACAGAGATGGTTAACGTGAGGATACGGCAGCCCCGGGCGCTGTACCATTCGTCGAACCGGCGGTCTTCAGCATGGACTGCAGCTGTCTCAGTGGCTGGGAACATCGTCACAAACGCCATCACTAGAGCGAAGAAGGGCGACATGGCCATCGACCCATTACGGGTCGTGGCCAAGGAGATGAAGTTCCTGACGGGCAATATCAGAAAACTCCTCGGCTCAGGGCACCCATCTCTCGACCGGGCTGCGAAATACTACACACAGGCAGAGGGCAAGCACGTCCGCCCCCTGATCGTCCTGCTCATGTCCCGCGCCACGGCCCTCTGCCCCAAGGCGCCGCCTCCCGCCCAGACACTTCAAGCCTCGGCCGCCGGCATCGACAGCTCCCTCTCACCCATATCTATCCTCCGTGACATCAACCCCTCCGCCAGCGGGCCGCTCGGCTCCCCCGACTTGGAGCCCGCGCCCGCCGACACCGACATCCTCCCCTCGCAGCGGCGCCTGGCCGAGATCACAGAGCTGATCCACACGGCATCCCTGCTGCACGACGACGTGATCGACCACAGCGTGTCGCGGCGCGGCGCTCCATCGGCCAACCTCGAGTTCGGCAACAAGATGGCCGTGCTGGCGGGCGACTTCCTGCTGGGCCGCGCGTCGGTGGCGCTGGCGCGGCTGCGCAACGCCGAGGTCGTCGAGCTGCTGGCGACGGTGATCGCCAACCTCGTCGAGGGCGAGTTCATGCAGCTCAAGAACACGGCGCGCGACGAGCGCAACCCGGCCTGGACCGAGGACACTCTCGCCTACTACCTGCAGAAGACGTACCTCAAGACCGCCAGCCTCATCAGCAAGAGCTGCCGCGCCGCGGCGCTGCTGGGCGGCGCCGACGCGCAGACTGTCGACGCCGCCTACGCTTACGGCAAGAACCTGGGCCTGGCGTTCCAGCTGGTCGACGATATGCTGGACTACACGCGCTCCGAGACGGAGCTGGGCAAGCCGGCGGGGGCCGACCTCGAGCTCGGCTTGGCGACGGCGCCGCTGCTCTTCGCCTGGAAGAGCATGCCTGAGCTGGGGGCGCTGGTGGGGAGAAAGTTCGCTATGGAGGGTGACGTGCAGAGGGTAAGAGAGGCCGTTCAGCAGGTCCTTGCTTGAGACAATCACTAACAGCATTCATAGGCCCGAGAGCTCGTCCTTCAGAGCAATGGTATCGAGCAGACAAGAGCGCTCGCGCAGGACTACTCCGAGCAGGCGATCGCCGCCATCAGCGGCTTCCCCGACAGTGAGGCCAAGGAGGGCCTCATAGAAATGGCCGAGAAGACGATCAAGAGGCGGAAGTAATTTACCCTTCTCGACCTTTCTGCTCTGACATTTGTAACATTACGCGTGAACCAAGAAAAAAGACACATTAGACGGGTGTGGACACGCAAAAGTCAGCTCAGCATGTCTATGTATTGTATACTGTATGACCGGGCATCGGATACAGATAGGGAGGGTCAGATGTATCAATATGCGCATACATGGTGTGGGAGTATTGGATGTTCTACAATAGACACAACTTCTTGATGCTTATTATTGCTTTAATCTTGCTGACCCTCAACCAGGCGGAGATGAGGGCTAGGCGGTCACATTGCGGCCGGTCACCATTAACCATTTAGTCTAGGTATGACGCTTGCCCTGTCCCCGGCCTATCTTTGTTGTTGGAATCCTCCCAGTACGCCCATCAAGGATAGTCCTGACACCAGAGGGCCACAAGAGGTGTCTAGATCAACATCAGCGTTGACCGCTGCAGAGGCACGACACAGGCAGGAGCACTCACCAGCAGGGCCACTTGGCAGCACATCTTGATGCCAGGGCAGGCATCCAGATTCGAATCGCCTTATTGTTTCAAACAGTGTCAGCACCCGCCATTGTGCCCCTGACCAGTGACTGCATGGCCTCGCTCGCAGTTCTGCTACAGGTCTCCATCCTGACTCACAGTCAAGCCCGTTGACGTCGTTCGGGTTCAGGTAGTACCCATACGCGGCGGCCAACCAGACGATGGGCTGCAGGTCGCCCGCGACGGCAGCGCGGCAGCACATTAGCTCGCCGTTGTTGACCGCCGCGCACTCCGGCGAGGGGTTCGTGGTCTTAAGGAGCTCGGGCGGGGGATTGTTGAGTAGATCGAGGAGCGGTCCGACGACAGGGAGGTCGGTGATGCCGTCTGGTTCAGGGGTCGGGGAGGCAAGCACGATGATGCAGCAGAGAAGCAGGGAGAGGAGAGAGATTACTCTAAACATGATTTCTGTCTGGAAAGTCCTACACCAGGGGAATGGAAGCGGTCTGTTCTGGAGGCAAGCTGTCTAACAGCCAGCGGTGCGTCCTTGAGCGATGGAGACCATGAACAGCATCTTCACAGCCTTTATTCTACGAGGTGCTCCGTGTACACCGGTCATATTCGCCGCTCAACAGAGCATCTTCAATCGTCGAGCCATATCAAAAATGCGTGTGACGTCTGGTGTAGAGCAGGTCGTGCCGGCTCCCCGATGTGGATCGACAGGGCACACGGCTCGGGTTCGCAGCCGTGAACCTAGCGCTTCTGCAACCCCCTGGCTCCCGGACGATCTTTGCACTAGGGGCTGCCCATCACCCAGTCTTGGCAAGCCTCAAGAGGCTTTGGCCTCGTCTTGTTGTACAAGATTGCGGCAAGCGCTGGCTCTCGGGCACCTCGCTTCCCTAGTCGCCGAATCCCAGGACGTCCCGGCTATGTCGGCTCGCATGGACTCTCACCGAGTATTGCATTTGGACATTGGCGTAATCACAGGTGTGGAAAGAAAACGTGATGTACGTAGCCAGCCTCGCCAGAAAAGTGTGCCTGCAGCAGGTTGTCCTTCTGTGCCGTCGTTATCATATGATCACGCGTTTGTTTCAGCGCGGCAGGAGCAACACGGGCGAAGACAAAGGAGTCGACGGCGTGCATGATCGATCGTATGGCGGCTTCCCGCAACGGCAGCCGATGGGAACGTCCTGTGTATCACACCTCGATCTGACCCCCAGCTTGACTCAGCTGAAACCTGCAGGCAATGCCAAATTCAGCGACGACTGCATCGGGTACCACCAGATTGAACGGAGCTATCGCCCTTTTGTCACCCGGTGGCGAGGTTAGCCCTTTTGTCCGGAGCCTCAAGAGCTCTCCCGTCCCGTCTCACCGTTTTGTATCCTGTGCTTCCTTGTCTCGGCTGAAATCTCCCGCGCCAAAAGCCAATGGTTCGCTCAGCGTGGCTGCAGCAGCCTGCAGGGAGGCAGCAGAAAGGGCGTTGCGCAAGAGGCCAAGAGGTTGGAATAGGCACGATGTGGCGCCGATCACCTAGTGCATTCGCTGAGTATTCCCAGCCGCAACAATCGATTGGTCAATGACAATCTCAGCAGCACCTCGAGGACGTGGGGAAAAGCAAAGAAGTAAGGATAGACAGGGGGGTTGATTTGGAGCTCGATCAACAACAACCGCAGTGGTCTCATACGTGACGGATGTGACCCATAGCGGCATGTCGAAGATCAGCACGAACGTGTTCTTCATGCGGATTCGAACCACGCATATGCAACGTAGCCTCGTCAACTTCTTAGTGTCTTGCTTCAGCTGTCCTAATCGAAGCTTGAGATGGAGGCCCGTCGTATTTCTCCCCGGCCACCGGAGATAATGCTGCTCCAAGATGCCGAGACCTTCAAACCTGCTATGCTACCACGGCCCGAAAAAGCAAGCTGAAGGCGGAGATATATCTCCTGGTGGGTTGGTCTGATACCTGAGACATTCCAACGGCGAGGTGCTAGGCACTGCTCCAGCTTCCACTCCCACAACTTCCTCCCTTGCCCGTCTCTAGATGTCGCCTTTGTGGTGATTTTTTTTTCTTTTCTTTTTGGCCAATATTCCGGCCTTGTACCAGCTACTATCACACCTACTAGTCTCTACGACTACGTACCTTTCTTATCTTGTATCCCAAGCAGTCCAGTTGCCATCTTCACTTGGCCCGGCCCCTGATTTCCTTGGAAGGTAGCGGTGTCAAGTAAGCTGTCTGGCCGGGATGTCAATTCTCAAGCTAGGTGACCCCTGCTCATTAGCGGGTGGCTTTCCTGGAGTCACAGGGGATCTTCGTGACTCTCGGGGCCTTCCTTCTTTTTCACTGTTCGTCATCTCGATTAGAACTTCATTTTTTTTCAGAAATCGGTCATCGATACAGAAAGGCTAGTCTGGCTGAGGTATCTGACGCGATATATCGATACTTGTGGATGGACTTCAGGTAGTCAAGGGTTTCATTCCACCTTAAGTCGGGTCAGAAGCAGGCTCCCCATGCCGTGCCGAAAACAGACCGTTTCGATGTTTCCGATGGACTTTATACCGTGAGACATCTCATAAGCTCACCAATAACTGGTCTTTGTGATGCCGATTCCCAGATTCGCGTAACCCATCGAGTCCCGGTCTTTGCAGAGGGACGGATCCAACACTGCCACCCTCTCCCGTCGCCCCTATAACGAGTCAATCTTGCCACTACCAAGCCCTTGCAAGCTTCACCGAGCAACAAGACAGAGGCATACCAAAGGAAGAGGACGTACCATCGTTTGTCCACCGCCGCTCTTTGAAATTTAAACGATCCCCGATTCGCTGCTTACGCAAGCGAACATTGACGATACCATGGCGATCATTCTAGGCGGTGCTCTTACACTCTTCATTGATGCGTTCATCATCCTTACAATTGCCACGCCGGTTATCATCCTTGGGAATCTCGCTTGCCGTCTGTCGTCGGATGCCTCACTGTCCAAGAACCTGCCATGGGCTGGAGTCGTATCTGCCGGTCCTCTTGCCCGCGCGAGGGCGACGCTCGCCAGCTTTCTCGGGATGGAGGCTCTGATAACCGAAGGCTACAATAAAGTTGGTAGATCTCCTCTAATATATCGAAACCACTATTAACTTGCTCAAGTACTCGAAGAATGGCCGAGTCTACGTCTTACCGCACATACTGACCGGCCCGGAAGTTGTCGTTCCCATGTCACAGGCACGATGGCTCGCAGAGCAACCCGCCCACGTTCTTGATCAGACTGAGGTTAACAGGCAGTTCCTCGAGGCTGACCACACCTTTCTCCACCGCAACATCGTCCGCGAGCCCGTTCACCCTGGTGTTATTCGTCGTGAGCTCACCCACAAGCTTGCGGGCTTCACCGGCGACATCATCGACGAGCTCGAGAAGGCTCTGGTGGAGAACTGGGGCACAAACACAGAGGACTGGAGGGAGATCAGGGTCTACGATACTATGCTAGATGTTATTACTAGACTGTCGACACGAGTCTTTGTCGGCGAAGAGCTGTGCCGGAACAAGGAGTTCTCCCAAGCTGCGCGCACCTTCGACAAGAACGTAGTTGTTTCAGCAGCAGCTCTCAACCTCTTGCCCGGGTTCCTCAAACCGTAAGCAAACAAAACACTCTCGCTTTCCGTGGGACAACTCTCAACAGCAGTCGCTAGCGCATGGCATGAAGTTCTGCGTTCAGTGGATTGGTGAAGCTGACTTTGCCCATCTCTAGCATCATGGGCCCAATTCTTTCCGCATATGACCACCTGCAGTATCTCAAAATGGCTAAATATGTCGTACCCTTGATCAAGGAGCGCCTAGCGCTGGTGGGACAAGCCGAAAAGTTCCCATTCTTGCAAGGCAAACCTCGGGTAGGGCGTTCACCCTCCCTCCATGTAGATACGAGCAAGCCTGACATTATCCCTGCAGGACGACTACATTCAATGGGCCATCGATCATGGTCGCGCCCACCATGACCCCCTCGAGCTCACTCCCTCTGTCATTGCCCGCCGGCTTGCCTGCCTTTGCTTCGCCGCCATCCAATCCTCCGTCATCAGCTTGACGAACTGCCTTTTCGACATCGCAGCCTCGCGTTCCTGTTCTGACGACCTTGCAGCTATGCGGGACGAAGTCCTCTTCGAAATCAGTCCCGACACTCTCGCATCCGATGCGCACGATATATCGTCAATGTGGTCCAAGGCCGCCCTGGCACGCATGACCCGCGTCGACTCTGCTCTGCGCGAGAGCATGCGTCTAAACGGCTTCGTCGCCCGCGGCATCATGAAGTTGGTGGTCGCACCAGGCGGCGTGACGCTGCCGGACGGGACACATATACCACGGGGTACTAAGGTCGGCGTCCAAGCGTATAGTGTGCACCGGGATGAGGACATCTACCCGGATGCCGAGCGGTACAACGCCTTCCGCTTCTGCCCGACGAGGTATGAGGGGAGTGTGGGAGGGGATGGTGCACAGGAGAAGGCAAGGACAACGGCACCGCACGCCCTGGTCACGACGAGCCCGACGTTCCTCGCATTCAGCCATGGGCCTAATGCCTGGTAAGTGCAGTTCTCGCGTTAAAGCTCTTCTTAATACTCTATACTTGGCTTCGACTAACAGCTAGAAAGTCCCGGGCGGTTCTTCGCTGCCAACCAGCTGAAGCTCGCCCTCGCCCATATCGCTCTTCATTACGAAATCGAACCGATTGCTAGAAGGCCAGAGAATAAGTGGTTCGTAGGGAGCATGGCTCCGCCCATGTGGGAAACCCTGAGGGTACGGCGGAGGAAGACATGAGTTGAGGTGTCTGTCCTGTTGGGAACAGCGGCTTGTCATCGACATGCGCTGCAACTCGGGACAATCATAATGGTAATTTTAGTAGTAGTTTGAAGGCAACCCATTTTCCTAGTTCTCATTACCTCCTCGTAATCTGTATCTAGGGTCATGGGACCATCCAATCGGCAGATAACCTCCCTGTTGTGCTGCCTTACGCTCTACGTCTTGTTACCCCGATATAGTGACTACTCCAGGTATTCTCTTCATGGCTAGAATAAACTGCGAAATAAGTTTAAACTTGTGGTGAGCCGTCCTAGCTCCACGTCTAACTGTACCGGCGGGTTGGCATCGAGGTCTCCCTACTTGACTGACAGGCTTGACCTACGTTTTCCCTCCCAGCTTCTCATCCTCATAATCTGACGAAGGATGTCTACGTTAAATACTTAAATCGTAAAACGGACCTTTTCGGGTACATACGACCATACCCAGCAGAATACACGGGATCCCGTCCGCTCTCCCCTCGTTAAACTGCTGAGGGCCGGATTAGTAGTTGGGTCGGTGACGACCAGCGAATACCCGGTGTTGTATGTTTTTGCATCCTTTTTCCCCTTCAACAATTTTGCTTCTCTCTTTCTCTCGTGCCTACTATTCCATTTGTCAAGTGTTCCAATCGTATAGTACCTGTGTAGTCTTGATCAATGACACTAGATGCAGACGCCATAGGCCTCGCTGTCGTGAGCATTACGAGTGGTCTTCTCTTGCCTCTCGAGTACGCACCATTTGTCAAGACGCCGAAGTCCAGAACACAGCCCAGATGCTGAGAATTTTAAGGGTTCGATCTATGGTAGCTATTGATTTCTTATAGATCGAACTCAAGCACCTCGCTAGCGGGTCTAGCAACACACACCCTGACAGTTCCGCCTATCTGCATGCCACCGGCGACTTTCCCGCACTTCAGAGCGGCCTCGCAGGAGCCACATGAGCCGACGCGACATCCATAGTCTGGCGTCAGCCCGGCTTGCTCGGCCAGCTCCAAGATTGAGGGTCCCATCTCGTCCAACTCTGTGGAGTCAGCGATGCCGTCCTCTCTTCCAAGCTTTAGAGCCTCCCCATTTGGAATCGGGCTATCCGAATGCAAGTGCTGCAGCAAAGGTTTCCGTCGTTGCCAAACCAGTTTGCGTTTGGAGCGCAAGAGCCTCACCTCTGCGGTGTCCAGGGGTGGCTTCTCCTGCTGCGATCCGAAGTTCTCACTGAATATCATGGACTTTTGGATGCCAATCGCGGAGAGGAACTGCCTCATCGTGTGCTCGAAGGCCACCGGACCGCAGAGGTAGACCGTGGAGAAGCGGCCCTCTACTTCGATGGGCTTTATTTGCAGGGGATCCATGTAGTACGGAGCCCCGAGGAGATCTTTTAGAGTCTCTAGTGTCGGCCGCCCGTTGTAAATAGTCATGTGCTCACTGTGAAGCATCCGCCCAGGTCCTCTTTCAGCGCGATCGTCTGCTCTCGTGAGGAACAGGACGGCTTGTAGGCCCAGCTCCCGAGCGTTAGGGGTTGATAAGAGGTTGTGCAGCTCCTTGACGAAGGGAATGTCGTCAACGCTGGGCGAAACGTGGATCCAAACAGCCGGAGCACGCTGCATGACTTGATGCTCGAGATGAGCCTGCAGCATGCTGAGCATGGGAGTGATGCCAATGCCTGCGGATATATAGACTTGCCGACCAGGGATCGCTGGTGACCAATCCAGGCAGAAGCTGCCCGAGGGTGACCGGATGTGGAGGACGGTGCCCATTTCGCAGTTGTTATGCATCCAGGTCGAGGCAGCGCCCGCCATCTTTATACTGATACGGTACTGCGGCGGCGCAGCACGGTGCTCATCCGATGTGTAACTCGATATGGACCAACTTCGCAGCAGCCCATTTGGGAGACGGACAGTGAGAAACTGCCCCGGAAGGTACGCAGCTAGAGGCCGGCCATCCTCACCGTCTGGCACGAGATAAAACGACTTCACGTTCGGGGTCTCAGCCTGCACCCGAGTCACCCGAACAGACCTCCATCCCTTCCACGAGTTCATCTTCTGGAGAGACCGGTCTCGCAGAACGGATAGCTTTCGCCGAAATATAAGCCTGTTCATATTCAGGAGGTCAGGGTCTTCGGCGAGCAGGTTGAACGTGTCTCGTGTGGATAGAGAAGCGTCGTAGGCCAGCCTGGTGACAGTCGCGCAGTCTACTGGGGCAACGCCGGTCCGCCTCGACTTAAGCACTGCGATGTGGCCAGGGTGTATTCTACCCCCGTGTAGAATCTTGAGGTAGACGCCGCACTTCCCCGTCGCGGCCAGCGCCTGGAGCCATTTATCGCTCTGGCCGCAGCGCCACGCGAGTTTGAAGCAGGGGACGCGGCTCCCGCAGACTTGCAGAAGCACGTCCGGGCCGATCTGCCAGATATCGCCGATATGGAAGTCGCTCTCCGATACTGCTGCGTCGTCGCACTGGAACGTGATGTTCTCTCCCCAGTGGCACCAGTCCCAGGCATCCCGAGCAACCCCCAAACGCTGTGTCCAGTAGTCGTAATGGTGGGCAAAGAAGCCATAGACCTCGCCGTCGTGAGCGGCGGGCTCGTTGCCATGGATTCCCAGGGTCCCTTCCAGAGTTATTGATTCTGATGGGCTTGTAAGGGGGGAGTGGATGATGGAAGTGGATACTCGCATGCCGTTGATGTCTAGCCATTGTGGCACCGACTGGCTCACTGCGATAACCCTCATAGACATCATAAGACCCCAGTCTGTTATTGTCAGTGGGATTGAATCGTCGTATATACAAGCTCTGGAGTTCAATGGACGGTGTAGGTCTATGACCACGAGCCCTTAGTACGATGGGTGGCCTGGGGCGCTTTTCTGTAGTCTACGGAGTATAAGCTCACTATATCAAAGATAACGGAGATGCATTCAATTCTTTTGTAAATCATTGTCCCTGCTCGATATGCTTAATAGGCAAAGGATTCAGGATTTACTGCTATGCAGGTGGTGACTCGGTAAGAGCATTGAGGAGCGTAGGTAGGTAGTTGGATAACCTGCCCTTGCTTGCCCTATCACAACTTCTTGGAGCTAATCGGCCGATACCTAGCATCCGCACTTTGGCAATCATGTCTTCAGTGCTTCACGAAGATATGGGCAATGGAGCCGCCTCGACATTCAGGGGCTAGCTCGCCGTTGTCTAAGAGGAACTACGGTCAACTCCGCCAATCACGACGTCAACACCCCGATTGTGGATCGAGGTCTTATCTCTTGGCCCAGGTCTGCCCTATCTAGCCTCTCCACTTGTCGGCTGATCGATCTTCGCCCCGCGTTGACGGAGACAGACTCACCAGAGGACGGGATGCATTGCATCCTGCAAAACGCATGCGCTCTAATGGAGCCTTCTCTGGGCGCGAGCCTCGCTCTATTACGGACTACGGACTTCGCTCTCTCGCTACACTACATTTGATGCCGCTAATATGCGAAGCACCTTGAGATATGTGTGACATTGCTCACTTCCTCTGCTCGGCGCGGCTTTTTCTGGACCATAAACATGATATGAAACTGCCCTCGAAGTAGCCGAACACGGGAGGTAGTTGGGCATTCTCCAATCCGCTCACTTCTACTGATAGCATACGCATCTCTGCTGCTGATAGCATGCCCGACTCTCACATCGATAGCATATTTACCTCTCCCCTTCAAATTGTCATGGAGAAGCAGGTTCGGCAGCGAATCCGCCAGAGGAGGACGCTCAGCTGCCTACCCTGCCGCACGCACAAGCTTCGATGTGACCGCGCGGTACCCTGTCAGACATGCTGCCGGTACGGGCGGCAAAGCCAGTGTTGCTTGAATCCGTCCCCTGCAGGCGCGCTTGGTATGACCGCGCCGAGAGGATCAATCAGTGGTAGCAGCGTAACGACAGCACGTCCTCTACTCGCCCGATCCGGCCGGTCAGCCTCTGAAACTGTTCCACTCTCGCCCATGAGTGTAGCTACCGCCGACACTGATGAGTCCGGCCATATTGAGCATAACGACCACGCGACGAATGCAGTGGGCTTTACCGACACCATTTACCTGACCCGAGAGACACATAGCCCTGGATGCTCGTCCCGCTCGAGTATCACATCATCACGGCCTACGGAACCGCACTATCCGACTCCTACGTCCTTTACTTTTGCAAGAGATCATAACGGACAGCATGAAGGCGTGTCAGTCGCGTCGTTTGCCATGGCCAACGCCATAGGACCGCGAGAGAGGACGTTTCTCGAAGATGAAACAATCTACTGGAAGCGGCGGCTGGTCAGTGTGCTACCCAGTCAGAACCAGTGCGACCTGCTGGTCTCGTATTTCTTCGAGAACATCAATTGGGTCTACCAGGTCATACACGGGCCTTCGTTCCGCGCTGAGTACGCAGCGCTTTGGGCCAAGGATGTCGCGGATGTCGACCTTATCTGGCTTTCCCTGCTATTCATAATTGTCTGCCTGAGCTCGATGTGCATGCCCGGAGAGATGGCCGAGGCCGTGGGCTTTGAGACTGCAGACATGGAAGGCCTGACACGTCGATGGTACCTGGCCTGTCGACAGGCGCTGCAGGCCGGGGGTTATGACGCGAAGCCAACCTTGACCCAGATCCAGGTCTTCCTCATATCTCAACCCTACTGGTACTCGACGAAAAGCATAGAGACTTTGAACTCGTAGGTCCCTTCCTCTTCCACCCAAAATCATGATACTAACACGCCGTTAGCCACCTCGGACAGGCTATCCGGAATGCCCAAGCATTGGGCCTGGACAAAGAGAGTCCTGCGTCAATTACCGACTGCCTTGAGCGAGAGATGCGCCATAGGGTATGGTGGGATCTCGTCACCTGTGATACCTTCCAGTCATTCTGTCTGAGCCGCCCACCGCTGTTGCAGTCTCACCTCTCTTCCGTGCCCTTCCCGTCCAACTGCAACGACGTCGACATGACACCGACCGGCATCAACGTCCGGCCCCTTTCCGAGCCGACCGAGACGAGCCTGCATCACTTCCGGGCTCGCGTCTTCAAGGTGTTTAACCGACTGTACATCAACAATTGCGCCAACCTGTCTTCGTACTCGTTTGTCTCCGCCATTGACGACGAGGTCACCGCCATCACGAATGAGTTCCCCTGGTACTTCGACCTGCCGCGGGAGGGCTTCGTCCCGCCCTGGGAGCGCCTCCCGCCCAACTTCAGCTTCCTCCCCTGGCAGTACCACCTCCTGCACAGCTGCATCAACATCCAGCGCGTGCGCATGTACCGCCCGTTCCTGCACCCGCTCCCCGCCGGCGACTCCTGGGCCCGCTGCGTCGACGCCGCCTCGTCCGCCCTGGCCGCGTACCGCGCCATCCGCGCCCGCGACCCGCGCCAGCTGCTGCGCTCGCACAAGACGCGCTCGCAGGCCTACCAGCTCGTCTCGTCGGCCGTCGTCATCGGCACGTTCCTGCTCGTCGAGCGCCCGCCCGATCCGGCCCTGTCGCGCATCCGCTCCGACGTGGAGATGATCATCACCGACCTCCGGCGCTTGCAGGGAGTGGCCATGGTATCGGACGGGCTCAGGGTGCTGCACCGCATCTTGGCGCTGTACGATGCGCGGAACAGCACCAAGGACAGCCACGTGGCCAGGGAGCGCGTCGCTGAGGCGCCGACGACGCTCGTGCCGGGGATATTCTCCTTCTTTGGCGGGGAGTCGTCGGCGAGGAAGTATCTAGAGCGGTGTGCCATTGAGTACATCATGAACGACCAGAGTGAGGGAGGTTATGGCAGTCCTGGAGAGTCGGGTTCGGCTGGGCCAAGCGAGGGGTTTATGTGGGAAGCATTGCTGGATGTTTCTATCTGGGGCGAGTCCGGGGATGCGTTCTGGGCCGAGTTGGACTTTAGTGGCGAAGGGGGGATGGGTTTCGATCAGCGGGGTGGATGACTGTGATCAGTTGAGCGATACTGCGCCGCTGCAAGTGCTTCCCGGCGATATTCACCTAGAAGAAGGCGTCATTGCCCCAGGAATAGCTGGTCTGGGCGGGCAGCGACTGCTGTGAAACGTCGAATCCGGTTCTTGGGGCAGAGGTCAGGATGCGAGCCCGCATTAGCGGAGTTCTGGAAAGGTTTCCCGGAGTTCAACTTGAAGGCGCTGAGAGCCCGGAGAAGTTATGGATCTACTCCGCCGACTTTACGACTTTTCAGGCGCACCCGACCCTCCAGGGGACTGTTATAGAGATGCTTCGACTGTACAACACTTTCTATAGCCCGTGGCACTCGATGGGCCATTTGGGTTACTAAGCATAAATGATGCGATTGCCAATGCGTGCGTGGTGTCTCGTGGGACAACACCATGGAAGACGCATGATCCCTGTTTCCGCTAACCCAAATGCCTTCTCTTATCGGACCCACCGAGATAACCCGCCGATCGCTCTTTGACTTCGGGGCCCCCTCCATCCCGCTGTACTCCTCAATGAGTGTACTGGCAACCGGGTATTCGACATATGGGAAGCATCAGCAACGCAATTTCATACAGTCAAGAGAAACAATGCCTGCCGACGACCAGCAGTCGCAAACTAGCAGCCATGGTTCGTCTCCGCCGCCATGTTGTTGAAGCTCGAGGCACTGACAGGGAGCAGGATCAAGCCAACGAACGGGACAGGCCTGCCGAAGCTGTCATCTTCGCAAGGTGAAGTGTGACTTAGCATCGCGCGGGACGCCGCCATGTACCAAATGTCTGGAGTCGGATCTTCATTGCGATCGCTTCACTAAGAGACGGCGCGTGGGGCGCGTTCTGCAGGCCGTCATGAATCCACAGACAGGGTGGGTGGTGTCCAGCTCTCATAAAAGCTTCTTTTCGCTCCTGGGAGAAACAACTAACGAATGGGTCCCCTTAGAACGCAAGAAAGGACGAGTAAGGTGCTGGACGTAACAGTCAGGCAACCGCCGCGCTCAATCACGGCCGTGGAGGAGGTCTCGAGCGCCTTTGATTCTCTGGGAGCAGGGGACGAGCCAAGGCCGCTGGCAGTGTCGGGCATGGCGGACATCTCCAAGCAGACCTCCATCCTCGTCGACTTCCTGTCCCAGGACTTCTCACTCAGTCCTATCAACGATTACCAGGTCACGTTCAACGACAACTACTGCAATATCACCCGGGTCCTAGCGAACGAGTTTGGGCGTGGCTTCACAGAGGGTATCTACCACCACCGTGATGCACCGTTCGTGAAGCGGCACCACGGCGGTGGCATCCCGCGGCCCTTGACAGGGGCTGAGCGCGCTGTACTGGAGCTACAGGGCGCGTTTGTCCTCCCTAGCCAGCGCATAGCTGACAGCTTTGTAACCGCCTTCTTCGACCGTGTGCAGCCTATGATGCCCATCATCGACCGCTCCGAATTTCTCAAACACTACTATGCCATGGGCTCGGCATCACCAGGCGTCTCCCTGCTCCTGCTCCAGAGCATCTTGCTGTCCGGATCGGCGACATACAGGCATCCCGACCTCGCCCTGGACCCGCGTGAGGTATCGTGGCGTCTCTATGTCCGGGCCAAAGCGCTCATGGACAACCGATTTGAACAGGATCGGTTGATCCTTGTGCAAGCTCACCTCCTATTTAGCACCTTCGGATCCGATAGCTGCGACGATACCATCCAGAACATGTGGCTCTCGATAGGGTCTGCAGTGCGGATAGCGCAGGTGGGTCGACATTATCCAGTCAGATTTGAAAAATGCCTATCATTTCGGCTGATGAATATAGGGCTTGGGACTCCATCGGGCTTTGGGAAACGCCAATGCAAGCCAGTCGATGCGGAGACAGTGGAAACGCATCTGGTGGACTCTCTTCGTGCATGATGTGAGTTACCCGCACGAACCGAGCCTGGTTAGTCGAGAGAGGGGCTAATATGATCTTCACCCACAGACCCTATGCTCCTTCGAGTAGGTGTTCTCTACCCGTCTTCAGGCTCAACAGATATACTAATCCAATTTTCGTATTATAGGTGGGGAAGGCCGCGATCCATGTATGTGTGAAGCTCATCTTGATCCCCCGTTTCTGTCGTTCAACCAGCCGTTAACTGTTTAACAGACACCTGCCCGACAGTGACGTCGACCTGCTCACGGTTTCAGACTTCCAACTTGAAGAAGCCGGCTCTCTACCTTCCTCGGAGCATACTCACTTCTTCATACAGCTCTGCGAACTCTGTTTTATCATCAGCGACTGGCTCGACGTGTTTCGACCGGGAGGACCCAGAAGGCGCACTCAATCTGAGGAGGAACGGAGACAAGAGCGGATCAGGAAAACAAGGAAATGCATCTCTGATCTCACAAACTGGCATCACGACCTCCCCGGGATCATGCAGGCACCTCTGGCAAACTCGGGCTTTACTCTCTGGACAGCCACTCTCCACATCACCTACTACGCGGCGCAGCTTCGATTCTCTGCGTTGCTTCCCGACAGCACAGATGCTGTGTATGAAGCGGCTAGCAAGATCACGGATATTTGCGGCGACCTCGACCGTCAAGGACTTCTTCATTCCCTCTGGAACTTCGGCATCCACGAATTTGATCTCGCGATGGGTCAGCACGCCCGGCAGGTCAATAGCAAGAGCCCGGGGGTCTCTGGCGTTGGCTTCCAGAATCTCCGCCGCGGCCTGCCCTTGATCCAGCAACTCTGCAACCGAAGCTTCGTGGCCAGCCAAGGTGCTGTCTTCTACCAGCAGTTGATCGGAAAGTTTGAGAAGCACCTCCAGAGAGGCTCAGAGCACTCGGATGTTCACACACAGGGCGCTCCTTCCGACCCAGGGCAGCAGCCAACGACACCGGATCTTCACACAGGCGTGACGCCACCCTGGATGGCCGAGGCAATGGAGAACTGGGAAAACGGCTTCGAATTTCACGAGCACAGCTTTGCGAACTGGACTGCACAGCAAGCTGGCCAGCCGTGGGGTTGGGACACGGGACTATAAATTGTATCTTTTCTGTGATATATCATAATGCAGAGTAAGCCACTCATTCATGAGTAAAGGATCGAGACCAGCAGGCCGTCTTGCAATGTGTTAAATTCTCCTCGTCACCAATTCTACGGCGCTCATAATAATAAGGGGCTATCAGATACGTCACTTCCCATTATACGTCCCGCAAAGACAACAAGTCTTGTCTCCTGTTCGCCATACGTACCATAATCTAAGCAGAGATCTCACGTACAGGCCTGGAATCAGTCATCTCAGCTATCTTCTTCCCCTCCGCAATCAACTCCTTCTGGTGCTCATGCTCGATGACGTCCTCGGCCACGAGGCCCAACGTGACCGCCTTCTCCTCGATCTTGGCCGGCACGATGACCGAGTCCTCGAGGAAGTAGTTGGTCTCCTTGACGTAGTACGCAATGACCCAGAACAGGCAGACCAGGCCGAAGCCGTACAGCGCCAGCTGGATGATAACCTGGTTGCGGTAGCTGACGCCCTGGCTGTCGATGGTGAAGGAGATGCACATGCCCAGGCTAACGGTGCCTTTGAACGCCCCAGCGTAGCGGGCACACAGCGCCGGGTCGTTGGTCAGTGACGCCATGGTCCACTGTACAGCGATCTGGAAGCAGGCGTAGATGATACCGTTGAGCAGATAGAGGATGAAACCGGCAGCGAAGGCAGAATCTGTCCAGTCAACGGCCGGCGGGTCATTGTCGCCGTTGACGTTGTTGTGAATAACCCAGCCCAACAGACCGGCAGTCGTGGCCATTGTGATAACACCGACGACGGCGGTGCCTATGAGACCCTTCGTGCGCCGGGACGCGATCCGCGGGTTGTCCATTATCATGGCGAGGCAGATGGGTGCCGGGATCATGATCACCTGGAACAGCAAATTGTTGAGAGACCGGGTTCGTAGGTTGAAGTAGAAAGCTGCAGACCACACGTTAGTACTCTTACGAGCCATGCTGTGTTGTTTCCACATACCATTTATGCTGCTCGTAACTGCAAGGTTCATCTCACCGACGAACATGGCGGGAATGAGGATGATTATCTTCGGATCAGTGAGAACTGACAGGATCCCCTTGACCTCCTCGGTGATGCTAGGCTCCTTGAAGATGGCGATGTGCCGGCCGTCGTCGCGGATAACTTCTCTCGGGTCGACTATGAGGAGAAAGTTCAAAACAATGGCACTGTTGCGGATTTATCAGCGAACGATGGTAAGAAAGTCAGAGTTGGATAGCTACTTACGCGCACATGATGACGATGAAGACGACGTAGACGGCTGTGGACACGCCGGTTGCCTCTTCCTTGTTGTGGTTCACGCCGAAAGCAATGATGGCACCGACCGTACTTCCGCACGAAGTGAGAACCCATTGGTAAGTGATGTACTACAGTGTTGTTGTCAGTTTCTTATGACTTCCGGCAAGTTACTATCGTTAGTCATACCTTTGCTTTGTCCTTCTCTTCGGCGTATGCAAACTGGATAAATCCGGAAGCAGTCCATAGCATCGCAGCCGTCAAGCCGAGGAAAGCCCCCGCTATAAGTCAAATCTCCATATTAGCATCCATGAGTTTCGTGGGGCCAATGGAGAGTTCAAATACCGAAGAGAGGGAAGGCTTGATGGCCGATGCGGTCATAGTACCAGAGTGAGCCGACATAGAAGGGGTAACCGAGAGCCCCAAAGGCGCTAGGTGAGGCACAATGTAAGCGTTTGACACAGCTCGTTATACTCGGTCCAATCTTACATAGTATACTTAGGGCGTAAGAAGTTGAGGGCTGTGCCGCCGCACCAGCCGGCGACGGTGTAGACGCCGTAGAGAATCCTACTCATTGTGAGTATCCACCGTCTCTGGGCAGAGTCGCCGAGCCGCATTTGAGCATGCTTTTACATACGAGTTAGTCAGAGACGCAACTCTCTGTGATGATGGCTGGCCACCACCAGCACCAAGGCCAGTGAGTGCCAAGTAGATACCCGGAAGACAGAAGAGGATGCTACAGTAGTACGTTAGCATCTGGAGATCCTCTATGTTGCACATGGTCCAACACTCACCATCCCATAACGAAGTTCTGGTTGAACGCACGATTCCGTGCAAGCTTTCCGGTGAGAAGAGCCATGATGGCGACTTGCGTCTTGCAGCTGTCTGCGCACGATCGAGCAATACTTGATGAGTAGTTTGCTGGCTCGATGACTCAGGATGGAGTCACGATAGTTGCAAGATTCTCCTCCCCTTGATCACGACTTTGACAATTCAGCGCACTGACTTTATAGTCGATGTCATGCTCACCAAGCTGCCAAGGACCTCGAGAACGCGAACCTTATCTTCGACGATCGGCTAGGTGGGTCAAGCTGGAGGTGACGCTTAACAATGGTGAATTGCCGATAGGCCGTACTCGGAGCCGCTGGGCCCCTGTTTGATAAGTGACGATGACACGAATCAAGTCTAAGCGGGCTATCTAACGGTGCGGAGAGATGACGGGGTAAGAGCCAAGGCTACCTAGTGTACGTTGGTCGGAATCCCATCGGCGCCTCGGCTCTTGACCGGCGCCAGGCCGGTGATCGTCAGTGTCTTAAATCTGGTTCGGCGCTGGCGCGGCCGTCCCACGGCCAGAGGCCGTACCGACCACAATTGAGCGCTCGGCAAGGCGACACAGCATGCGATTGGAAGCGTGCGCAGCTCGGGAAGTTTGACTAACCGGAATGGCTCAATCCGGGGAATTGGGTCACAACTTGCCCCTAGTCTCCGAATCTACCTCATGATCGAGCGATTCCCCAAAGCTTCGGTTTCAGACGTCGCTGGATATAAAGACCGGGAGATTTGAAATCAGTTGAAGGATACGATTGTTTGTGACGCTCCCGAGTGAGAACTACGCAGGCGTTGTACGCTTGGTTACGGTACCTTTGTGTTCAACATGGCCACCACACAGACACAAACCCAGACTGTGGCCCCGGCCGAGGCCGAGAAGCCAGTAAAGCTCGAGATCAACGCCCGGATCTTGCCTCCAACCGTGAAATATGAAGGGATGAATATCTCATACGAGCGTCTGGAGGAGGCTTACCACACGGAGTGGCCAGAGCGCAAGCATTTGGAGGTCCCGCAGTTCACGGCCGACGCGAATCCCGACGACGTAGTCGAAGGTCTCAAACGGGTAGGAGGCGTTGTCGTTCGTGGAATCGTATCTCAGGAATCTCTGCAGCAGATGGAAAAGGATATTCGGCCAGCCCTCGAAGCGGATGAACCTTGGGATGCTGGCGACAACTTCTTTCCGCCCACCACTCGCCGAGCCTTTGGTCTCATTGGCAAGTCTCGGGCGTTCGCATTGGACATCATCGGCAACGAGCTCTACCAGGCCGTCTGCGAGCAGTTCCTAACGACCAAGTCTTACCCCTTCTACGGGAACCGCAATAACATTAATGTGTCGCCGCCGCAGGTGAACAACACCATCGCATTTTCGGTCCGCCCGGGAAACAGCTTCTCGCAGCCGCTGCACCGTGACGACGACATCCACTATGCCGACCGACCCCGTGTCGAGAAGTACCCCGAGCCACCCAACCTGCGCGGAGAATACGGCATCGGCTTTTTCGTGGCCGGCACCAAGACAACCAAGGCAAATGGAGCCACGCGATTCATCCCGGGGAGCCATCTTGAGGCAACTGTGCAGCCGCCGGATGAGGCCTTTGCCCACTACGCTGAGCTCAACCCCGGGGATGGTTTCATAATGCTGTCAAGCTGTTACCACGGTGGCAGCGCGAATACTACCAAGGATGAGGAGAGGCTCCTGTTCAGCTGCTTCATGTGCCGCGGCTGGTTGCGTCAGGAGGAGAACCAGTTTCTCTGTGTCCCACTAGACGTTGCTAGGAGCCTTCCTGTCAGGATCCAGAAATTGATGGGATATGCTACCAGCGAGGTAAGAGATCCACTCTATACCACCCGAAGTCATACAAAGCACAGGGACTGATTTGCCTTTTTTACGTAGCCGATGCTTGGATGGGTAGACTTCAAAGACCCTCGCGGCGTTCTGGCCCCTGAAGAAGCCGAGCGTGTTTCTCACAGGAAAGACAGGTTGAAGGTGGAGGAAGAGCAGGCTCAGTAGCTACCTTTCTAGATTACAAACATACAACAGCGTTAGAACACGCTCTCAGTCTCGCAACGAAGAGCGAGGATGTAATGGGCCTGGGTGAGATAACCACGCTCTCTGATAGCATATCAAGAGGGTGAGAGAAGATTACTGCCCACTGTCTCGTAGATCTATGGTTAGGCTTTCACCTCCTGTAGTTGTTTGGTAATCTCGAAATCGCCCCCTTCCTCTCCAAACGTTCGTTCATTCCGAGAATAGTACATAAATTCCGGTGTCCTTTGCTGTTGGCTTTCGTTCTCCGACTTTGTTCAATGTTGAATAGCGTCATCTCAGAAACCGTCAGATCAAGTCACCGAAGATGAAGCTCCTACGCGGACTGATAAGGTAGCTATTGGACACCATATCCTCAGCTCTATCTCTGGACTATCTCGAGGGTCCGGTTGCAATCCGGCACCTCGGCAGGAGCCCGGCGGCTCGGCGGCGACTACTGGTGATATTGTACTAGTGCATGCCGTCGGGCTCCCAACGGCTGCCCGCAGGCGCTTGAGAAACGTTATCACAGGCCCTGATTGGCTTATCTTAGGGACTTACCCGAGGCGTCATTTCGGTTGGAGTGTCTATCTCGTTGGTCTTCTCTTTTTAATCACCCGCACATGTGCCTTGAGATAAGAGTGTCTCCATTCCTTTAGCCTTGGAGAATGCTTAATCGCTCGGCGCAGCAGATTACCTATCCTAGATATAATACCGTGACGCCATCGTAGAGATTCCAGAGATATAACTAGATATACCCCGACTGTCATGACTAATTAGAGCAGAGAACGACTCACAGACACAAGAATGTCTACAGTGTATCCAGTGCCGGAAGACTATCCTAAGGAGATTATCGGCTATGCACAGCCATTCATCGCCAGTCCAGGTGATACGGTAGACATCAAGGTACTACTTCCATAACTACCACTTAGCTTGATGTCAGTAACGGACAATTGGAGTGACAGGTTTCTTGCACTGAGTCGGAATACAAGTACCGGGTACTCCGCTTCCTCCAAACGGGTTATGCGAGTCCCGATGGACCTCCCCAGGATGTAGAGGAGATCACCGGAATTGCGCCGGGGACTCGGAAGGGGAGATTCCAGCTAGCTCATGCGGGGTCCTACGCTCTGCTTGAGGATATCGGATTTCGTCCCGTTGACAGCGGTGTGAGGCTGGCATTCTATGCACAGCCGTGGCTGGTCGAGTGCGACCATATCCAGACTCTGGTCTCGACGCTTGATGCGTCCACGAACGCCGGGATAGCCGTCGTGCTGACTGAGAAGGGCACTATTGACGTATGGATCGGGCTCGGAGACGCCGGTATTCAGGTCGTGCCATCCGGGTTTAAGCCTGCGCAGCGACGCTGGGTCAAGATCGATGTGGAAGTGTCGGCTGCATCCGTGCGCCTCGACTTTAAACCAGTGAGCCGCATGAATGAACCGGCTGGCAAGGCGAGCGCGGCGGAGGCCACACTGAAAGGCGCCTTTAAGTCGTGTTCAGGCGAGAACACACAGCTCCTGTTGGCTGCGTCGCTGGTCAAGTCCCCTGCAGACAAGGTTCAGCACCATGTGCCCCTGAACAAGTTCAATGGGCGATTAGACACTGTGATTATCGAGGCTCTAGGAGAAAACGCGCGGATACTCGCCCATTATGACTTCTCCATTGAGATTCCAAGCGACTTCGTCTACGACGTGTCGGGCAACCGCCGGACCGGGACCCTTGTCAACGCGCCGAGCAGGGCAATGAAGGGTCACAACTGGGACGGGTCTGAGACGGACTGGACCAAGGCGGCGTACGGATATGGCGCCATCCACTTCCACGAAGACGATTTGGATGATGCGGCATGGGACACCGACTTCTCTATTGAGATACCAGAAGGCACCCGGTCCGGCGTGTACGGAGTGGAAATCCAGAGTACGGGGTCCGACACCCGTGATACTGTGGTCTTCTTCGTGAGGCCAACAGAAGCCACCACAGCAAAGGTCAGTACTTCATTCTGCGAGCTGTATGAGGTTTATGTGTGTTGAAAAACGCCACAGGTCGGAGCGAAAGCCGCCATAGTCATGTCCACTTTCACCTATCTGGCGTACGCGAACGAGAAGATGTTCCGGCCAGACAATCCCGCCAGGGCGGAGGTTCCCCAGGACTTTGAATCGCTGGACTTCTACAAGGATGAGGCCTTCTATAAGCAGGACCGGCGCGAGGACCTAGGCCGGTCCATCTACGACGTCCACCGGGATCACAGCGGCGTCATCTTCTCGTCGTACAAGCGTCCGCTGCTGAACTGCCGGCCCGACTATGTCAACTGGACTGGCCACCGCCCGCGAGAGCTCAGCGCCGAGCTCATAATCCTCGGTTACCTCGAGCGCCTAGGAATCCCCTATGACGTGCTCACCGATCACGAGCTACACCTCAGAGGTGTTGCGGCGCTCAGGCCATACACGACCGTCCTCACGGGTTGTCACCCTGAATATCCTAGTCTGCGGTCGTATCTCGCCTACGAAGATTTCCTGAAGGAGGGCGGCAATATGATGTACCTTGGAGGCAACGGGTTCTATTGGGCGTCAGAGACGGACTGCGCTCGGCCGCATCGGATGGAGGTCCGACGAGGCGGCCAGGGTGTGCGGACTTCGTATCAGGAGCCTGGCGAGAGAATCCACTCTCTCAACGGTAGGGTGGGGGGCCTGTGGCGTGACTGCGGGAAGGCCGCGAACTTTATGGTTGGCATCGGATGCTGCGGTGAGGGAACCGGTGCAGGTAAGCCATCTCCCCGTCAAGCTATCCTACCAGCATGAAGGTCGCGAATGTGTTGTACTAATATTGGAACCAAAGGTGTGCCTTATCGCATGAATACCAAGCTCGGCGAGGCCTACCCGGACCTTAAATCGTGGGTATTCGCCGGTCTTGTGAAGAACGATGACGACAGGGAGTTCGTCTTTGGCCGCAACGCCCTTGGCGGCTTTGGTGGGGGAGCCTCGGCCGACGAGATCGACCGCGTCGACTTCAAGTACGGCTCCCCCGAGAACATCGTCGTGCTCGCCTCCTCGACGGGCCACCCGGACACGTTCGGGCTGTTCCCCGAGGATTCGAACTTCCCGATGCTCAAGACGTTGGGCACCCAGACGGACTTGATTCGCTCGGACATGACCTATTATGAAACGAGCGGCGGCGGCGCGGTGTTCTCCGTAGGCAGCATTAGTTGGGATCTGGCAGTAGGGTGGAAGAACTATGACAACGATGCTGCAGTGGTGACGGCAAATGTCCTGAGGAGGTTCGTAAGAGGGCCGGCATCGGCTTTGAAGTCTTGATGAGGTTCGGTCGGCAGTCTTTATAGCTAGATCCCTACAGGTTGAAGGAAGCTTTTAGCCTACATGCCCTATTTACTCAATGCAGTGTTCTATTATGGAGATTACCGTGATACTATAACAGCATTAAGTAAAGCGATATGGCGGGTTTCCCTGGAAATTGAAACTGGATCCTGAAGCAACTCTGGAACTAACTCTATCACCGAAAGAGAAAGATACGCTCTATTACTACTGCCTGCTCAACGGTTTGTCGGGATGACATTGCTATGAGTGATGAGAATGGCACCATCTCTGGATGGATGGATGGTAGGTATTCTGAGCGCTGCGCAACTGCGCATCTGTAACGGGTTGGGTAAATTAAGCCGATTGACTGTCAGAGGAACTTCTAACATAGTGGCGGTATCACTATTCTCCATATACGTCCCAGGCTGATTAATAGTAACTAATGGTCCGAGCTCTTTTCATTCCTATACGCTGATTTGCTGTCACTCGTCACTATAAGAGTCTGGGGGAAAAGGACACAAGTTGCAGCAAGCCCATCTTCGGGCACTTATTTGGACATTCCAGGCGTGTCAAATAACAGAGGATCAAGAGTACAACTTACAAGCCACTGCTGCTATGCCACAATCTGTATCCGTCCCGACGGTCTTGTCTTCCTTTAGCGAGACATGGTCGCCCCGCCTCATCGCTGCAATCAACGACCACCATGTCAAGGTCGCAAAGATCGACGGAGAGTTCATTTGGCACGCACATGCCAATTCCGATGAGCTCTTTTACCTCATGTCCGGCAAGCTGACCATAGAGCTTGAGGGCCGTGACCCAGTCATCATGCAGGAAGGCGATGTCTTTGTGGTCCCGCTGAGGGTCAGGCATCGACCAGTGGCTGAGAACGCGTCAGTTATGCTCATAGAACACGAGAGCACCGCCAACACCGGAGATGAGTCGGCATCTGATAGGACGAGGGAAGTCAAGGACGCCAGGGCGGTTGGTTAGATATTTGAAGAATGGATGAGCAGGCGTTTGAGCCAAGAAGTCAGGGCCCAGGGGTCCCCCATCGTTAGCCTCGACTCCCACTCTTCGCCAAATGCGCCCGTTGAGCACGTACCTGCATCGGAAGCGCCCGATGCAAGAGCAGCAGGATCTTCCAGCTGAAAGGAGTTAGGCAATAAGAGATAATGGAGTGGGCCAAGATTGTCCTAAAGTTCGACCCGTGCCGTTTCCTATCTACCGGTATCTGAATACCGAAGCTGCCGCACCATCGCCCGGGAGTGGGGGATCTATATCGGCACGGCCGGGGATGGCGACGCGGTGGATTCCGGGGGACTCTTTGACCATATTCCGCCATCTTTGGGGGGAACGGACCTCAATACCACACCGTAACATGGCTGCGGTGACAGGATGACAGGGGCAAATTCATCATATCTATCAATATGTGGCTCCGCAATTTTCTCACAGCCCGTGGAGAGAGAAAGCTCAACTACTGAATCAGATATTTATGGACCAGGTCCCCGCTCGGTAATCAGTGCTATTTCGATGAGTGAAAGTTTGCAGCACTCTCGCCACATTACTAGGAATCGTAAGATTTCCAGTAGTTCGTTTTCTAAGCGGCCGACTCGGAGCCTCAATTAATAATTGTTCCTCTGCTTGCAACCTCTGCGTGCACAACGGCAATTCCTTACACCAAGACGTGACACGCAAAATGGCAGACCAAGGGGAAAAAATCAAAGTCGCAGACAGAGACGGTGGAGTTCTCGAAAGCGGTCCAGATGCATTTCCTGAAAAGGGCGAAGTGGCCGTCATCGATGATAAAGCTATCCGGGACTTCTATGGCAAGAGTGTTGAGGAAGCATACAGGCTAAAGTCTGAACTTGTCAGCCAACATCTTGAGGAAATTGGCATGGGGAAGTGAGCAGACATTCGAGCGATGAGAGGGACTTCGCAGTAACTAACAGGTAATGCAGGTTTCAGTGGCTCCTCTTCGTCGTGAGCGGCTTCGGCTGGATCGTCGACAACTTCTGGTCCCAGGGAATCAGCGCAGTGCGGCCTCCCATCGCCAATGAGTTTAGCGATGTGTCCAAGCTGAGCTACAGCTCGGTCGCATACTACGTTGGTCTCATTCTCGGAGCTTCGTTTTGGGGGACATCTTGCGATCTCATCGGTCGCAAGCCGGCCTTTAACGCCACCATCCTGCTTGGAGGTATCTTCGCCTGCGCTGTTGCCGGAACAAACAACTTCGTGGCTTTCTGTTCTATCTGGGCGGTTATCGGCACTGCTGCTGGCGGTAACGTCCCCGTTGACAGCATCATGTTCCTCGAGTTTGTCCCTGGAAGTCACCAGTGGCTCCTGACCACGCTCTCCGCTTGGTGGAACTTCGGCCAGGTCGTCGTCGCTCTGGTGTCATGGGTATTCTTGGCCAATTATGCTTGTCCATCGGACTCCGACTACACAACTTGCCGCAGGGAAGACAATATGGGATGGTATGAAATTCTCTGCTTGCTTTCTTAAACGTCCGCAAAGCTTACTCCTGATCTCTTGACAGGCGTTATATCATGATCACTCTGGGGGCTATTGCAATTGCATTTGGCCTTATCCGGATCCTGATCTTCAAAATCCCGGAGTCACCGCGATATCTGCTGTCCAAAGGCCGGGACGCTGAAGCTGTGGAGGCCGTCAACTACATCGCACGGTACAACGGAAAGCCTGAGACCCTCACAATCGGCATGCTACAGTACATTGATGCCCAGCTGGGTCAGCCAGCCCGGGCCGACCCTAATAGTCCTGAAGGCAAGAAGCATGACGGTCACATGTCACACATGGACATCATCAAGGACAACCTCAAGTCCTACAATATCAGCATGTACCGAAAGCTGTTCTCTGGTAGGAAGCTGGCGCAGCACACGTCAATTACTTTCCTGATCTGGCTCACGATCGGCATTGCATACCCTCTCTACTTCGCATTCATCACCTCATACTTGGAGACCAAGTCCACGTACTCTGCCAGCTCTTCCCTGTCACACACGTACAAGATCTACTGTATCGTGTCGGCAGTCGGAGTCGTCGGTCCGCTCGCCGCTGGCTTCTGCGTCGAGACGCGGTTGGGAAGACGCTGGATGATGGCCCTTTCCGCCATTTTGACCGGCGTCTTCTTGTTCGCGTACACGCACGCGAAGACGGAGGCCGCCGACATCGGGTTCCAGTGCGCGACAGGTGTTCTTGGCAACTTCGGTAGGCAAATCCCGTTTCATTATTAAGCCTCTTCGTCGACGAGTTGTCATTTACTGACCGAATGTAGAATACGCCATCATGTACGCCTTCACACCGGAAAGTTTCCCTGGTAGTCTCAGGGGCACTGGTACCGGCACAGCAGCGACCCTACTTCGACTAGGAGGCCTTGTCGCATCCCTCATCTCGACCTTTGCGGGCTACACCATTGTCCCGATCTATGCTAGCGCAGCCCTCTGGATCGCCGTCGGCGTGGTTTGCTTCGGACTGCCGTTCGAGACTCACGGGCACGCATCTATCTAGGATTTCGTGCTTTTATCTGCGACGGCTTCTCTTATTTTCGTCCGGAATGAGAACCTCCAGTTGGCTGATGTTAAGGGACTAGATTGAGAAATTGCTTCATCGACTTCGAGTCTTTGAAGGCCGGAAGTCAAATAAAGTGTGTGGAATAATCGCTAATTAGATCCTGGTCTCCGCTCCAAAGTATCGCACATGTCCGTCTTTGCTGTATAATCGCAGTCGTTTCGTGATAAGGTGTGGATCGGTGGTCGGCCCGGGCACAACCTCGGAGGACACCGGCGATCAATAGACACTGCTCAATTGGCCGAGGACTCCAAAGTGGGATGCTCGGAAACGCACCCCTCCACGTGGAGTCTCTTGACGCTGAGCACGTCTTATGGTTGAGGTGGAGTGTAGTTATAGCTATCCCGTTACAATCGACGTCTATGGGCAGACACGGTTTCCAGTACTGAACTCGAAATGCAATGCCATCTCGAGACCTGGTCCTCTTCAAGATAACCTAACCTAACGTTACAGGCCGCTGGCTCTGTTCTGCCAAGGACAACTCCCGGCCCCCACCTTGCCGGATGCCGGACATGGGCCTCAGAGTGGGGACCACTTCAAGAGTGGGAGCGGGAAGGCTTTCTTATCAGCTTCAGAGTGTTCCTAGTGCTTACCGGCTTGGCCACTGAGTGCGGGGAGACGGAGCTGATAGGGCCTCTCCAGGAGGAGAGTGCCAGCAACCTATGAGGTGAGAGACGTTCAAAAGCACCTGCACCCAGTCTACGTCAGTGGCCGTTAGGAGAAGAGTGGGAGTCCAGCTGCTATACGCCCATGGAATGGGGCTCTGAACCAGCGGCGCGCATGCGTCCTCGGAGCCCCGAAGCCATGAGGCGAATCTTGGATGGCATTTGACCCGTGTCTCCCATCTCCCACTTGCTTTGGTCAAAGACCCCTCGCCTCACAGGGTGGGCTCCAGCTTCATTGAAACACCCTCTACACGGGCCGTTTGCCATCTCAAGACGTGCCAGGCACGAGTGAGCATCACTGTAACCCCGTGACATGGCTCTGCCCAAACCCCCAGTCGCCTCCGCAGCGGCATCGGTGTCTGCCCAGCCCGATGCCCAGGCCCTCGCACCTCTCATCGAGACGACTTATCGCTCGCCGCTCATCACCTTCTTCGTCAACGGCTCAAAAGTCGTCCTCAACAACCCTAACCCTCGATGGACGCTCCTCGACTACATCCGCGCCCAGCCCCGGCTCAAGGGCACCAAGCTGGGCTGCGGCGAGGGCGGATGCGGTGCCTGCACCGTCGTCCTGCAGGTAGGCTCGGCTGGCGCGGACGGCCGGAAGCGGGTGCGGCACCTCGCGGTCAACGCGTGCCTATTCCCGCTGCTCGGTGTCGATGGCAAGCATGTTATCACAGTGGAGGGCCTGGGCACGGCTGAGAACCCCCATCCGCTGCAGGAGCGGATCGCCAAGATGCACGGGTCGCAGTGCGGGTTCTGCACGCCGGGGATCGTCATGTCGCTGTATGCGCTGGTGCGTAACTCGTACGACCCCGAGAGGAAAGTGTTCAGGCTCTCGGAGAGGGACATCGAGATGGAGGGTCACCTTGACGGGAACCTGTGCCGATGTACGGGCTATAAACCGATCCTACAGGCCGCTAAGACGTTTGTCACCGAGGACCTGAAAGGCCGTGTAGATGAGAGCTCGGAAGCGAGGCCGAGCGAGTTGGAGTCCGAGATATCGCCTCCGAAGGATCTTGTTGCAACATCGTCACAGTCATGCGGAAGACCTGGAGGATGCTGCAGAGATGGAAAGTCCACGACGGCATGCGGAAGTACTGGAAAAGATCAAGCCGTGTCATCATCCGAGAGTCTCACCCGAGACGCGGACAGCTCGTCACAAGAAGAATCCGGAACGGATGACACGTCATTAAGCAGCTCCCCGAGTACGCCTGACGAGAAGAAGCAGCATCTACCCAAACCCAAATCAGGGCAGGCAACACAACGGCCTCTCTTCAAGCCATATGAGCCAGGGACCGAACTCATCTTTCCACCAGCGTTATGGAGCTACCGCAAGCAGCCTTTGTGCTACGGCGACGAGCAGGTCCTATGGTTCCGGCCCACGACGCTAGAGCAACTCTTAGATCTGAAGAGCGCATACGCGCCGGCCAAGCTGGTCGTTGGGTCAAGCGAGATTCAGGTGGAGATCCGGTTTAAAGCCTCCAAGTTTCCCGTCATGGTCTACGTTGGAGACCTGGAGGAGCTCAAGGTGTCGCCGCTGCCCACAGCAGAAGCGGCTTGGGATGCAGCTAGCGAGATAGTACTAGGTGCTAACACCTCCCTTACTGATATAGAGCAGATCTGCAAGGAAGGTTATGCACGGCTCGGAAAGAGAGCACTCGTGTTGGAAGCGCTCCGCAAGCAGCTGCGGTATTTCGCTGGCAGGCAGATCCGCAATGTCGCCTCGTTGGCGGGTAACATCGCGACAGCGTCCCCCATCTCCGACGCAAACCCTGTTCTTCTGGCGTCCGGCGCGACAATCTTAGTAGCCAGAAAGGGCGACTCTGTGTTAGCTCTACCCATCAAGGACTTCTTCCTGGGCTACCGCAGGACGGCACTGCCTCCCGATGGAGTGATCACGCATATCAGGATTCCTCTGCCGCCGCCGTCTGCACGCGAAGTGACGAAGGCGTATAAGCAGGCCAAAAGGAAGGACGACGACATTGCGATCGTCACTACAGGTTTTCGTGTCCGACTTGACGGCGACGGCAAGGTGGAGGACATAGCTCTTGCGTTTGGTGGTATGGCACCAACGACGATTGCTGCATTTAAGACGCAGAAGGCTCTGGCAGGACTGAAATGGAATGAGGAATCGACGCTGGATGTCGGTATGGGATCGCTAGGACAGGAGCTCGCGCTCTCTTACGATGTCCCAGGAGGCATGGCCACCTACCGTACTACCCTCGCCTCTTCTCTCTTCTTCCGCTTCTGGCACGAGTCTTTACATGAATTTGGGCTGAAGGAGCTCAACCCAAGCATCACCGAGATACATCGCGAGATATCGAAGGGCTCTCGCGACAGCTCCAATTTCATCGAGCAGCGCGTCGTCGGCAAGCAGATCCCTCACCTATCAGCGCTTAAGCAGTGCACGGGCGAAGCCGAGTACGTCGATGACATCCCCCGGCAAGATGATGAGCTCTTCGGCGGCATCGTCTTCTCCATGAGAGCCCATGCGAAGCTGGTGGACGTCGATTGGTCCCCTGCACTGGCGATGCCCGGTGTTGTCGGATACCTCGACAAGAACAGCTTGCCGCCGGAACGCAACGTCTGGGGCTCGATCAAGCACGACGAGCCCTTCTTCGCCGACGAAAAGGTCGAATCTCACGGCCAAGTGATAGGCATGGTGTACGCTGAGACGGCTCTTCAGGCTCAGGCTGCTGCAAAGGCTGTTAAGGTCACATACGAGGACCTACCCGCAATTATAACGATCGACGAGGCTATAGAGGCGAAGAGCTTTCTACCGCATGGGAGAGAGCTCAGAAAGGGCCAGTATGCCCTAGATAGCAACATGGGGGCGATATTCGAGCAGTGCGACCGGGTGTTTGAAGGAAAGACGAGGATTGGAGGCCAGGAACAGTTCTACCTGGAGACCAATGCGGCGTTGGCGATACCTCACGGCGAAGATGGCGCCATGGATGTGTGGTCATCGACGCAGAACACCATGGAGACTCAGGAATTCGTCGCCATGGTCACGGGGGTCACGAGCAACAAGATCAACGCCCGAGTCAAGCGTCTCGGAGGCGGGTTTGGCGGGAAGGAGTCGCGCAGTGTACCTATCGCGTGCATGTGCGCTATCGCGGCGAAGAAGGAGAGGCGGCCTGTCAGAGTCATGCTGAACCGCGATGAAGACATGATGACGACCGGACAGAGACACCCGATTCAGCTGCGGTGGAAGATCGGCGTGATGAATGACGGCCGCCTCGTGGCTCTCGATGCCGACGCGTACAACAACGCGGGCTTCTCTTACGACATGAGCAGTGCTGTCATGGATCGGTGCTTGACACATATCGAGAACTGCTACGAGATTCCTCACGTCTGGGTTCGGGGATATCTGTGTAAAACGAACACCCACAGCAACACAGCTTACCGTGGCTTCGGCGGCCCCCAGTCCATGTACTTCTCTGAGTCCATCATGAACGCTGTTGCGGAAGGGTTGAAGATGGACGTTGACGAATTGAGATTGAGGAACCTTTATGTTCAGGGGAACGTCACCCCGTTTCTCCAGAAGATTGACGAGGACTGGCATGTGCCCACCATGCTGGAACAGATACAGAAGACGGCGAACTATCGAGAGCGGAAGGCCAAGGTCGAGGCCTTCAATGCGGATCCTAAGAACAAATACAAGAAGAGGGGCATATGCATGATACCGACGAAGTTCGGCTTGAGCTTCGCCACCGCCTTGCATCTAAATCAGGCTGGCGCATACGTCAAGATCTACGCTGACGGCAGTGTGCTCCTACACCATGGCGGTACCGAGATGGGTCAGGGCCTGTACACCAAGATGTGCCAGGTTGCGGCTCAGGAGCTGAATGTACCAATCGAGGCAGTGTTCACACAGGACTCGCAGTCATACCAAGTCGCAAACGCATCGCCAACGGCCGCTTCATCTGGCAGTGACTTGAACGGGATGGCGGTAAAGGATGCGTGTGATCAGCTGAATGTGCGACTGGCTCCATACAGAGAGAAGTTGGGCCCGAACGCCTCGATGAAGGAGATTGCACACCATGCCTACCGCGACAGGGTCAATCTGGCTGCTAATGGGTTCTGGAAGATGCCCAAGATTGGATATGTTTGGGGTAACTTCAAGGACCCGAAGCCGATGTACTACTATTTCACTCAAGGCGTCGGCATCAGCGAGGTGGAGCTGGACCTTCTTACCGGAGACCACACAGTGCTGCGAACTGACATTATGATGGTGAGCCCCTATTTTACTCCCCTGAATGCGCAATTACTGACACGTCTTTCCAGGACGTCGGCAACTCCATCAACCCTGCGATCGACTACGGCCAGATCGAGGGCGCCTTCGTGCAGGGCCAGGGTCTCTTCACCGTGGAAGAGTCTCTATGGTTCACTAGGAATGGCAACCTCGCTACAGCTGGCCCGGGCACGTACAAGATCCCAGGCTTCGCTGACATACCCCAGGAGTTCAACGTCAGCATGCTGCGGCACGACAGCGCCGGCCAGCCCATCAGCTGGAAGCATCTGCGCTCGATCCAGAGCAGCAAGGGCGTCGGCGAGCCGCCGCTCTTCCTCGGCAGCACCGTCTTTTTCGCTCTAAGGGAAGCAGTCAAGGCGGCGCGCAAGGCAAACGGACTGGATGCCTCGGACGGCAGGTTCGCTCTTGACAGCCCGGCCACGGCAGAGAGCTTGCGGTGTGCGCTTGGTGATGAGATTTTGAACAAGTCCTTCGTGGCACAGAAAGAAGGCCAAAAGCCTTTCTTCGTCAGGGCTTCGTAGTCGAGAACGAAATTTAAGTCACTGTCTGTTAGGAAGGACTGAGCGAATATAACGACTGAACTTTTACTGATTTCAGATGAGAGCCATAGACACTTGTAGTAGAAAATTGAAACAGACTATCCAGTGCAAGGTGCCAAATACGTCGGCTGGCATCTGAGGGCAAACGGCTATCTAGATCGCGACGCACCCAGGGGAGGCAGTCAAGTCTAATGAAGGAGAAGAAGAATGGCAAACGTAGTCAGCCTGAACTTCCAAATCCTTGCTGGTTGTCTTGCTTGTCCAAGAAATTTACTAAACACATGGCACTGTTCTTGTATATTTAAGCGAGCCTCCGATGCTGGGGACGAATACATGACGGAAGAAGTTGTTGGCCGTAACATAGGTCGTATCCAAACGGAGAAACATCATCAATGGGCTCAATTTGATGTCTTCAAACGTCATATGACGTGTCCGGGAACCGTCAGAAGAGCTTAGCTATGATCTTATGCTTGACTGTCGTCGGAGCTTCCTCGCGGACTTGTCTGTAGTGCTCCGTGAGCGCGTCGAAGAAGTGCACATACAAGAACGGCGTAAGGTACCCAAAACTAGCCGAAGGAACTCAAGAGCGCCTCGTTTCGCTAACAGCTTGTGCGTAATGTATAGGCGACTCTTGTCATCCCCGGAAGTCACCTACGGGCCGGCGATCCCGCTCCCCAAACCAGTAAGGTCACCTACACAAAGATAGAACCCGGTTCGGCTCTCTTCTGCCTTGGCTGTCAGTTCCTCATCTTGAAATTGACACCACTTCTGGAAACCGGCCAACATGATGTGCTCCCCGCTGCAGCAACCTACCACGGTGCCGGAGGAAACAAGTACGAGAAGACCGACCCTGGCGCTCTGCGGATTTTGTTTGCTGTCTGTCTTCAACCAGATCCTGCTGCTGTGTCTGGAGAGATTGGTCACTGATTCTTCCTCTTTTCGATCAACAGCCAGCGTGACTACTTCCGGCAGGACCAGGACGAAGTCCTCGCCACCTCACTCGAGGTCGCCCGTGGGCTTCCTGACGACATCCGCAAGCTGGCTGGCTACTGTAAGAGAAATCCCCCGCAAACCCATAGCACGTTACCCTTACTACACCAAAGGAATCAAAGACTAACCCCGAGTGCTCTTGCAGACACAGCCGTAAGCGGCGTCGGCTACGTCGAGGATCACGAGCACCCCGTGGCGTACCTGACCAAGGCTGACAACAGCATTGGCGAGCTCGGCGAGCAGACGACGCGTGTTTGAGCTCACGAGATAGGATTAAGATATCGGGATTAGGACGAGGGATGTTGCGGGAGTTCGGTTGAGGCGGCAGACTGGCATCAATCAGGGAGCAATGGATTGCATCCATTGGCGCACTTCCCCACCCCACTGAAAGGTCGAGCCGAATACTTCTCCCGTGTCTATGTAGAGCGAGCAGCCAATGGATGTTCTACACGCTACTTCGTTTGCAGAGTCCTACATGTTGCCTCACTTGTCAAATTCCGGGTTGCATAATTACCCCAGCTTGCCGAGGAGAACCTGCACGTCGTAATCGTCATCTAAGGCCTCCGAGACTTATACTGAACAGACACCTTCTCCATTACCTTCAATAACCGAGCGGCGAAAAGGTGAGTATAGACCACGGGATGATCAGAGATTTCAGGAGTCAACGTCAGCTAGGCTCACACTCTAGTCGCACTTCATGCTTCCTGGGTATTCCGAGAGTCTTATACCGCGAGTTCGGCTGCTTTTCGAGATTGTGTGCCTTCCTTGCAGCAGCCAACTTAAGCAAGGCATAAGCTCCAGATGACTTTTCAGTCAACTCGGGATAGAGTGTCCATTCAATATCAGTCTATTGTTGGAAAAAGTAGAGCGCGGTCTGAGAAGGCCAAATGCGAGGCTGCCTAGCCTGCGAATACGTCGTTTACTTTGCTGAGTTTGGTCCTCACCTCTTCATCGAAGACAGAGGTCTCCTCAAACACCTTCAAGTCTCCGTCCTCGGCGACCTAGCCCTGATGCAAGTCTGAGCCTCGGTGGCCATGGCGACATTTTACTGGGTGCCTTAAGTCCCCATTTGAAAAGGCAGAGTTGTCTCTGTGGAAAGGGTATGCCAGGCCAGGCTTTTTACCTTTTGACCTACCAGCAAGAGGCGGTAACTGCACGGCGCGCAGCGCATCATCGCCGGGGTCCGCACGACTTGACTTCCTCTTGCCCGTGCAGCCAGTATTCGTGTTGAAGCAGACTTTATTCGGTCTGTTAGGGTCGAAATGGGTGGTTGGGCACTATTAGTGCTATGCACTAACCATACGCTAACAGTGGCTAGGTACTTAAAACCTTCTTTCAGGAGGAAGTGGCTTCCAGGTTGTTACCCCCTTTTCAGTAGATGCGGCTGGGTGACGACCTGCCTTGACATCGCGATCGAGATCACCACGTCCACAATTCAGATTGACCTTCAAGTGGAGGTCTTGCTGGAGGTTGAATATCTGCGTATCTGCTATATAGCTGCATGAAAGTGGATTGCTTAGGTACGTCTCTCTCCGCAATTTTGCGGCTGGTACTATCCAGGCGGTCGCCACAGGGAGGCTTGAGAGTCCGATTTCGCCGCCCATAACAATACTGAAGCTGTGCTGTGCTGTGCTGTGCTGTGCGAGGTAAAGAAGACGCAAAGAAATGTATGATACTCACAAGCTACTGGCCGCCCCAGCCACCCAGGCCGCGCTCCAGCGCCTGGAGCGCCGCGCGCTCGGCGCAGTGGCGGTAGACCGCCCGGCAGACGGCCTCCTCAGCGCGGGCAAGGGCCTCGCGGGCACGGGCACGGGCCTCTTTGGCCTCGGCGACAGCGTCGCCGGCGGCAAAAACCCTGTCGAGGGCGGGGGTCTTGGCAAGGCGGGAGGAGGGGCCGCGGGCGGGCATTTGGTGGTGGTGGTAGTGGCAGTGGTGGTGGTGGTTGTTGTTGTTGTTGTTGTTGTTGTTGCTGGTGATGGTGGTGGTGGCGGTGGTGTTGATGTTTTGTTAAGAACAGAGAAACAAAGAAGACAGCGCGGTGAGATATATTTAAGGCTCTCTATTGACTTCGACATTCAGAAGGTGCAACGCGAATGGGACCTTCTCAAAAGTTATCTCCGTAGTCTTGTGAGGCAGGCAGTTGCGATAGGGACCGAGACGATTTCATCCACTACCAGCCGTTTGCAACTGCCGCGCTTGATCGCTTGTTGCAAGGTGGTGCAAAAGCCGCAGCTGCGATCGTCAAGAGTGTGCCAACCATAGCCGGCGAAGTCGTTGGTACGATATACTTTAAATAAATATCAAGCTGCAGTGAAGGCAACCTGGTAGGGCTGAGGCGGCAAGAAGTCCTTACGATCAGGTGTGTACACTGAGCCAAAGCAGCTCTGAACATCAACGGGTACGATGCGAAAAGATTGGGCGGGTAGGAGATTGCGTGAGCTCATATTATGTAGGGGCAGTTTGTTTCTGGTATCCATGATTCATCCAGTATTACACAGTCTGCACGCCCTCCAGAACTTTCTGTTCTGTCCAAATCTGCTGCAACGAGATGGGCCGGATGACCTGGCTTGAGAGCATTAGGTAGTGAATTGCATCACCGTGGGATTTGATAGCGGCTTCATCCAGCCGTTCCTGAACCAAATCGAGTCTCCAACCGTCATACTGGTGTACGACGGCTTCCCAAGCCTGGATTATAGATGGTTCCATGGTCAATTTCCATGTGCTCCTCCAAACAATTATAGCTTGCTCTATATCGCGGAACGCCTGATACTTGAAGAGCGCCGCCAACCCCTTTCTTCCGTTCCAAATCTCCATTGTTTCCAGTTGTGGCATCTTTATGGCCGCTGCCGCCGCTGCCTGAAGCATAGCTCCAATCTCGATCGAATTCTCGTCGGGCGTAAGTAATTTTGAAGTAAGCACAAGCGAGCTTAGGTTTGGCCACTCCCATGAGGGTTCAATCTCAAAGAAATGGCTAGCATCTATGATGAAGGATGCTGCGAGATGCTCAAGCTTGAGGCTGGCGAAGGCGACCATCCGGCTAACAGCTGGGGTTGGGTTGCGAGTACTTTCGCATCTGCTCAAGTCAACCCCGAACTGGAATCGTTGCATAAAAGCTGGGTATTGTTGATTGAAGTTCTCGAAGACTACAAGTCTCTTGAGATTGCTGAGACGTTGAATGGACTGGAAAAGATATTGGAAATCTAGATAACGAATGCGGATTATTAGCAATAGAGTACCTATACACAAGAGAGCGAGCAACAAATTGAGCAAATATGCACCAATACTCACGTCTATCCGTATGGCTCTGCATAGAGTCCCATTCCCTCCAGGGCTCGTAGTGGACTTCCAGGAGTCTAGGAAAACGGGCAAACATATGTGCAAGCGCGCCCGGCTTCCATCTCCTGCGGTTCTGTTGCCGAAGAAGTAAACAGGTTACCGCTGGGACCGATGGAAGCTGATCCCACCATTGGTGCTCTAACTGCTCACTATCAAACGGTCCCTCTCCCATGACTGAATGGAAAACTTTGCGGACAGCCGCCGTAGGCGGGGCGGAGTGTCGAAACCCAGCAACCCAGCCATGTTGGGGATCATTGTAGACTCTGTTTGATATCGTCTGCTCTATACCCCCTACTAGCATATCTGAAGAGGTGTCGGGCATAAAGGTTAGATATTTAAACCAATGTTTTGAGTCACTAGGCGAATAGATGCTAATATCGAGTGTCAAATCGTTGTTAAGATCCCATGTGCTGAGAGTCGAGAACAAATCCTGAAATGCCGTGGTGATAGGACAGTTCTCTGTGTCGCTGATGATAAATGCCTCTTCCCACTCCACGTCTGTGAGCATCCCACGGTCGGGCGCGCATTTGGTGCAATCATAGTCATCAAGTTCCAAGCAGAACCAGATATAGCCAACGAGAGCCCGATTGCGATGAATCATCGAACTGAAATCAACGAGGCGCGATGGTGTCAGTTTAATTCGAGCGAAGTTATATCGCTCGAGTTCCGTTTGCCACTCTCGAGACACTGTAGCCAAGCGACCCAGTGTGCAACCGTCTTGCATCAGGGCTTCTAAGATAAGAAGCCGGATTTCTCTAGGCAAATCATCCCATGTTGAATCCCATTGCTTCTTGCCAAGTGATATTGGAAACATAATGTGACAGATCGAGAGTGGTGATAATTTCGGTAATGGAGCGATGTAGGAATATGAAATGGAAAATCCAGGATGTGAGTTAGTACGATTATTTTGAAAAGGAATAAATTTCAGCGACTGTTAGATGTGCGGGATGACAGGAAACAGGCCAGATTTATACCTGTCTGTATCTTCGATTTTTGGCTCTTTGGCTGTGGGCACGTATCTCCGATTGTTGGTTTGCTACCTTGTTGGCCTGCGGAAAGTTAATTATATTATTATATGGCTGGATGGTTCTTTGTGTCACGGCAAAGGGGATTAATGCAGGCAAAAGTTGGCAATTTGGCTACCTTAGTAGTGAGATCTAGATATTTTTACAGCTGAAAGGAAAGAGCGTAGACGACTTTCGCTAGCCCTCTGCAAGCTCTGGAGTTTCGTATGCCTATTATTTTAGATGTTCATCGTAGGGCAACGATTTCGACGGCTTTTGCTGACCCTCCCCAGGCTCTGGGAGCTTTGTGCGCATTATCTGGCTTTCAAGAACTGGGGTCGCCTGGAGGTTAACTCAATGGGAGCTCCGCTGGCGTCACAAACCTCATATGCGCCGGGGGCGTATGCCTGGAGGAACTTTAAAAAGCGAAGTGAAATTCCGAAAGGCTCTTTTTCTAGAGACTTAGCGATCATGTGCTGGGACAAGTAGCTAGCTAGCCCTTTTCTCTTAGAATTCCTGCCCTAGTACATCCTGTCCTAGTACATCGATCGCTCTATCCATCTGTTGCATAGGTTGCAGCATATGGTCGCCGGTACATGACCGGAACCGGGAAAACATGCCCCCGTGGGCCAAAATGGCTGGGGATAAAATGTGGCCCCAAGGGCCCACCAAGTAGATTGAATCGAACAAGCAATTCAGTCAATCCCGCACCTACTGTGCGATACCATCAAGTCTTAGCCAACGCTGTAGCTGGTACAAAATGGCTAGTACACGGATTCTTTTTGCACCAAATCCTAGCCATCACCATAGCTACAGCTATTTATTGTGGTAGGAGTCAGGACTGTTCCAGTCCCAACAATTCCCGTCCTAGTACTGTACAATATCAATCCACAAAAAGCTTTTGAGAATTACCCTGGTTTCCATTCAAGTCCTAAGATAAAGCAGTTGAACAAGTTCCCTCAATATCTCAGGTACTCAGTATCTATTAAAGTCCTCATAGATAGATGGTGTCGTACTGGCGACTCTGCATTACATCGTGCGGCCGCCGCAGGCAACATTTCTTTCATGCAGGCCTTCCAGGACACTTCCAGGACAGTTTCGGCAAGCAACTCGCTCTCCAGCCAGGAAGCCTTCAGGAGATTTGGGATCTTGTAGTGCATCAAAATTTGGCTGGGGACACAGCGCTCCATGCAGGGGCATGCGCGGGCAGCTTGAAGGGGGTGTAGGGCATCTATCGGCTATTCCATTATTACGACCCGGACGATGCTTGCTATTGCCGTTCGACCCGCGTAATTCACTGCCCCTGGAGGTTTGCCGGTGGTACCGAAAGATCGAGGACAGAGGATAGTGGTACTTTGGTTTAATACGTGCTGTGTGGCCGCTATTATGTCGAGAGAGTCACACAATTCCTTGCTGGTACCGCCATATGTCTGGTCAAATATGTATTCGCAATGCGGACAACTCCAATAACTGCTGGCGCACAAATCATTAATAACTTCTGCCTTGTTCGGTTCTGTGCAAAACTTGGTGAGTTTGACGTACCGGATAATTATGCCTGCTTGTTTCCTCCGTTTGGGTTATTAAGTACCTCTTCCTCTAAGTTCTTTGCCAGCAAGTGATTATTGCCTAATCTCTTTGATCAACACGAATTTCCCAGTGATCGGGTTTTTGATGGGATTGCATGTGGTGTCGTACGCCTCGTCGGACATAGTGGTCCTGATAAGCCAGCCAGTCGTGGTAACAGAACAGATAATTACGGTTTGCCGTTTCTCGTGTTTCCATTACACGGAGCCCCATTAGCAATCCAGTTATTGACAGCTGTGTATTGACCTGCTACCCTGTGAGGCAAACTCCGAAGAGCAGCTGGGCCTGCTGACGTACAATCGTACGCTGGCCGAGGGTGCTAACCTCTTTGCGCAAGCTATAAAGCCTTAGAGGCATCGTCATGTTCCGCGCCTTCGTGTATGACTAACCTAGTGAGTCCGACTGGAAAGTGGACAGCGTCAAGGCAGCCGTGGGCTTCTTCAAAGACCTAGACGGCTAGTTCGCCGATACTGTCGTGGTGCAGATCAAGTACGGGCACATCGACTTCCAGGTGCGAGAGCCGGCGTCTCCGTTGTTCGCTAACCTTCTTCAGACGAGCACCGCCATCAAGCCCCATGTCGCGCAGGAGTACCTCGGGCAGCAGTGACATCTTGTCCACCTCCCGCCCCTATGGAAGACCGTCCTGGACTTCGACATGCTAGTGGAGGGACGCCCGTCCCTGGTTCGAGATAGCATCGCAGGAAGGGTCAGGAAGGGTCTTCAACCGCGCGCTGGGCGGCGGGTACACCGCGGTAGTCGACGTGGGTACTAACAATACCTGGCCGGGGAGTCACCTAGCCATGTCCAACCTGTACGCATACGGACGGCTCGCCTGGGATCCGACGTCCGGTCCCATCGAAGTGTTGCGGGACTAGACACGCCTCACCTTCAGCGTTGACCAGGACGTGCTGGACACCATCGCCACTATGTTCGTGGCGTCTTGGCCAGTGTACGAGAACTACACTGGGAATTTAGGCATCCAGGCGCTTTCAGACATCCTGTACACACACTTCGGCCCCAACCCGGCCTCGCAAGACAACAACGGTCGGGGCCAGTGGACACGCGCGGACCACCTCACCATTAGCATGGACCGCACCGTCAAGAACGGCACCGGATATTTGGGCCAGTGCCCGCCGAAGATCGCGGCGCTGTACGAGGACGTCGAGACCACGCCGGACGAGCTGCTGCTGCACCACGTCAACTACACACAACGCCAAAAATCCGGCAATACTGTCATCCAGCACTTCTACGACGTGCACTACGCCGGCTCTGCTGCGGCGCAGACATTCGGTGCCGATATGGACGTGCTGAGAGGAAAGATCGATGACGAGAAATACGAGGAGGTCCTCTTCCGGCTGACTTACCAGGCCGGGCACGCGCTCGTCTGGCGTTGCGCCATCAGCGAGCTCTGCCATTGCCTCTCTGGCGTCCCTGACGAGGCTGGCGGCGTCGGCGTCCACCCCTGGCGTATTGTGGCGGAGGACATGAGGTTTGAAGGGCATAGAGTAAGTCTCGGTTATCCCGTTCGAGAAGGCGTCGGGGGCCCGGGCCATCATCAAAAGCTCAAACACTACAGCAGGCACCGCCACGGCCACGCTTGAATTTCCAGATAACACATATGACCTGGCCGTCAACTGTTACGATGTCATGGGAGGAGGGCGCACTGGGAGGTGCTTCTGAATGGAGAGTCGATCGGGCAGTGACGTGGGACGCATGAGGGCACGCTGGGCCATACGCCGTCGGTGTATCTGGACGAGCACTCGGCGACGCGTACAATCTTTCGGGCAATCAAAAGCTTCAAGGGTGATTTCCTGCAGATAATTGACACGCCTGATGGCATCGAGGCAACGCCGTTGGATTACATGTCACTGCTTCCCTCTGGTGTTGCGGACAAATGCATCGGGCATCTCTCGCGCGCAGCTAACGCAGCCACATCATATTGCATATCCCAGTTCGTCAGCGTGAAGAGGGAAGGAAACTTTGGTTGGACCACAGCTGTGACGTCGTTGTCTATGTTGGTCAGTTTGAGACGCTCCTCAGCGGCAGTGGCTTCCTCGCGGACTTGAAGGAAGAAGGAAGCTTCGCAACAACAACTGTGACCTTTCGTACGTCTCTCCCTGGACGGACGGCCCTTCTCCAGATGTGAGAAACGATTCAGCCATCGTATTCTAGGCGGGAAAAGGCAGGCACTTTTTGTGTGACGAGCTAGATACGAGTCGCTTTCCTGCAGCACCTCCCCCCTGTAACAAGTCCTTAAGCCCGGCTTGATATCCCCCATCGCCAGAGAGCACATCCATCACAGTCGACACGGTAACCGTCCAGAGTTTTCATTATTCCATGCATCCGTCTCCATTTGTCTCCTTTTCTGCCGGTCCCCAAGCGCCGAGGCAGGATGACGACCGAACAGTGCGACCTAGTCATCTACGTCTCAGTGGGCATCCTAGCCGGCGCCCTCTTCGCTGGCCTTATCCTCTGTCTTAGACACCAAGCTTCTTCGCCCTCAGGCTTGATCCCGTGAGACACGCGTCCGAGTCGACCAGCCACGCTGTCCGCGTGCGTCTGTTCTACTTCAGGTTCCTACAGGTAATCTTCCACCCGCAAAAAATGCTGCTGCACGGAAGGCCGGAGCTGACGCCTGTCAGACTTGAGAGCGGGCTTTCTTTCTCGAACACGATGGTCTGATCCATGAACGCGCGAGACACCAAGAACCGCTGTTTGTGTGTCTGGGGCACGAGCAGGACATGGAGGCTAAGACGCTGCAAGCTGGAGAAGTGCTGGACGGGATTATAGGCTTGTTCATTCTCGTGGCGATGCTCTGTGCATGCAATCTCACGCCTGGCAGCGCTGTGTCCTTTTGGAGTACATCCCTCTCCAATGGCGGCAGGGAGGCAGGGAGGAAGCTTTGAAACTCTGAAAGACTCGGCACAAACAGCATTTCTTGTATAAGTAGTAATCATTAGAGCAGCATCGTTGGGGCCTCGACGCCGCTAGGTGGAGCATGAAACAGCCCTGACAGTAATGTTAAGTCCATCTTCGGTTGCCGACAGTGTCAAACAAGCAAAATCGGTTTACTGAAGCGCCATACGTAGGTGACCATGAGTCGACTCACCGGAATAGTGCCTCCTTCAAGTGGAATGGCTGCGCGACGCTTATTGCGATACTACGGACCTGTCTCACCAAGCCCATGGTATCAGTATCAGTCCAATTCGTTCAAGTGCATCAAGCAGGCCAAGGCCCAGTTTATCATTGGCCGTTTCGTTTCCTGTCATCGCACCCTATAGCGTAAATCGTACATACTGCAGCCTTTGATACAGTCCTCCTTGGTAGCGACGGGAACGCCCTGAGTGCCCGCGAGGTAGAACAAGGGCAGGCAAACATCCATAACCCCCATAGCCGAGCCCAGCCCCCAAACCCAGTCCGGCCGCATAAACGACAGTCGCATTTAACAGCAAACCCGTGACAAAAAGAGCCCCAAAGCCAGGAAACCAAGACCCCAGAACCGAAAACGCCTATCTCGAAGGTTGGACGTTGAAGGGTCCTGGGGACAGGACCGTCCATGAAACCTCAAGATTCGAGTGTGACACGATAACGAAATTGCCCGTTCCCGACTCCTTGTATCGACAGACACCTGTGGGGACCAGTGAGCACATGCGTCTTCTCCCCGAGACAGTCCTACTTTCGATCCTCGAAAGAGAACTGCCCCAACGGCTCACCGCCCCTGCCCGGGCTTCCGAGGGCCGGGTTAGCGTCGAACCTATCGCGGATGATCCGCTCCGCTAACTCCCGCGCCTCGCGACCCTGTTGATGTGAGTGGGGCTGCTGCGTCTCTCGGATGGCGCTAGTCTGTCCGGGCTGGAAGCTCGTGCCGGTCGGCACGGGGCTGCGGGTGGTGGTGTCGACGAATTCGTGCTGGTCAGCGCCCGCGCGGGCCGGGATGCCGTCCGTGGCCACGCCGTCGACCATGCGGGCGGCGCGTCTCTCCGCGACGGCAGACGCGCTCACTGGTGTCTCGTCGTCTTGGCGGTCGCTGTTGAACCTCTCGCGGTCGCGTCGGATGATGGCGCCCTCGCTCAGGCCTGACGCGGATCTCTCAAGACCAAACCCGCCTGGCAGCGGGCGGCGCACGTAGATCGGCCCCGAGATGGTGCTGTTCGCACCTTCGCCAAATCCAACTAGGCTTGCGGATCCATCGTCGCTCATGCGGTCCTCATATCCACCTACGCTGCGGTTGGCAAGCTCCTCGTCCATGGGATCAAGGCCCCCACCCATGTAACCACTGGCGCTTTCGGCCAGTTCGCCCTCCCGGTAGTTGGTGTCCATACTAAGAAGGTCCTCGTCATCTTTCATGTCCTGGTCGCCATCGTCGTTGAGACCTAGGCCGCTGAGGTCCGTCGCGGTCCTCCCGCCTACGCTCTCGGTGGCCGAGGCGCTGCCCACGGTACTCATCTTAGTTACTGCCACGGGCTGCCCGTTCGAGTCGAAGTATGCGGGGACGCCAAGTATATTCGGGGTTCCCTGTGCAGATGTTGCCGCGCCAGGCAAGCCGGACGATGCTGGTGTTACATAGTGGCCAGAAGCCTGGAGTTGGCTAGGGCCGCTGGGCTGCCCGCGCAGGCCGGAGACCGACGACAGGCCGGGAAGGCGGGAGATGCGGTCGGCGCGCTCGGCTTCCAGACTGTTTATCGAGGAATTGTGCTGATGACCGCCTCGCTGACCTAGAAGAGGGGCGCCGTGGGTGCCTCGGTGGCCGTCCTTGATGGCGATGGTGGAAAGAGCGGAGAGTGAAGTAGTCGTCGAGGTCGGTGTGCCGCTGTAGATAGGGAGCGCGTTAGCAGGAATGCATGCAAGGACACAGCACAGAAGCAAGTGACATCACGCTAGAGCCCGCGACGCCCTGCACTGACCACTGTAGATGTTGGAAGTTCATCCACAGCGGAGCGCGCAAGCGCGTGGGCAAGGGGTATGGGGAGGGAAGCACTCACGGCATCTCAGACGGTGTGTCTGGATTCGAGGACGGCTGAGGAAGGTTGATGATGGTGGGATGCGACATGGTTCTGGATTTCCGCAATGGCCTTGCGGAGACCTTTCACGCCTTGTTCGCAGTGCCGCTCTCGTCGGCGCAGGTTCGATTTGGGCGTGATGCTGCTCTCTCACGAAGTGGGGTGACCGATGATATTGACCATGCGCTGTCGGGCAGTAGAATCCGGATCGACTGGAAATGCGTATCGTCTGCGACGGTCGGTATGTCTCGGTCGAAGCGGAAGAGATGATGGAGCGGCTGCGGCGCGATGCTGTTGAGAAGAGTCGAGGATTCTGTGTCGCTGTTTGTATGGAGGCGTTGTTGGATGAAGGGAGGTTTGGCAGCTTCCACCTCTCTCGGCGAATGGGAAGCGGCGTTTTTAATGGGATCTGGGCTGGACTGACGTCGAGTACCCTCAGCTACCTACCGATGTAGGGTAGGTATCTTAAGTGGGTACGGAGTACGGAGTACTTCACGTTATATCGCGGAGACTTTGTGGGGATTCACGCCGCAACCGGTTGGGATGTACCAGATACCTTCCGACCCCCCCCTAAGCTCCACTCCTTGAATAGTCTAATATACTCCATCCTCCGTACCAACTGCATCTACTACCATAGGAGGGCTCCTTTCCCCTCCACGTTAAGCAGGCAATTTCTCCTCATACCTCGAGTCTGTCTTAAGCATCAATGTCGTTTGAATTCGGCACCGAAGTCTGCCGCCCGGCGTTTGACGACCGGGCGACGCCCAAGATCTCGTATGGCCTTCGATTTCCGGAGGCGGTCGCGCGGCACTGTCAAGACACGTTCTCCAGCTCCAGGGTCTACGTTATCTGCTCCAGGTCTCTGGCCAAAACAGATGCGCTGCAGCGCCTCACCACAGCTCTGGGAGGCCGCCTCGCCGGCGTGCGCAATGGCATCACACCGCACACACCCATCGCCGAGGTCATGGAGACCGTGAATGAGGTCCAGGGCCGCGACATCGACTGCATCGTGACGCTCGGTGCGGGGAGCCTGACCGACGCCGCCAAGCTCGTGCGCCTGGCTCTGGCCAACGGGGCCACCACCGAGGAGGACATGAAGTCGCTCTGGGGCACACCGTCGAGCAACCCGGCCTTGCGCAAGAACATTGTTAAGCCGTCCATCCCCCTGATCCACATCCCTACCTCGCTCTCGGGCGGCGAGTACCAGGCGATTGCTGGTGGAACTGAGTCGGCGGGTCATGCTAAGAGGACTTTCCATTGCGAGGGTGTTAATCCCGAATTGGTCATCCAGGATCCTGAGCTCTGCCTCACCACGCCGCAGTGGGTGTGGCTCAGCACCGGCATCCGATCCGTGGACCACTGTGTTGAGACACTCTGTTCGCTACTGTCCAATCCAAAGGGCGACGAGTGGGCGGCAAGGGGGCTGCCAAAGTTGGTCGCCGGCCTGCTTGACAGCAAGGCGAACCCCACCTCTCTCTCGGCCCGCCGACTCTGCCAAGAGGGCACTGTTGAGGCCATGTGCGCCGTCTCGAGCGGCGTCCCGCTAGGGGCCAGCCACGCCATCGGGCATCAGCTTGGCCCTCTCGGGGTCGGCCATGGCGAGACCAGTTGCATCCTGCTGCCCTATGTGTGCAGGTACAACTTGGCCAAAAAGGCAAACGCAGAGCGGCAGGCGACGGTGAGGGACCTGCTCCTACGGCAGAGCCAGGTCCGGGGGCTGCTGGAGGCGAGAAATATTGATGCTGCAACGGTCGACCTGGGTACCATCCTGTACACTATCATCAGGGCCCTAGAGATGCCGCAGTCGCTCGAGGCCGTGGGCATCGGCAGAGACAAGCTCCCAATACTGGCAAGAAACAGCCTTGACGACATCTGGATTCGGACGAACGCCGTACCTATCACAGAAGAGTCACAGGTTATGGAAATCCTCAACATGTGTTTTAGCAGAGAGAAATCTCCATTTTAATCAAATCCGAGATAAGAAACTCACTAGGATCGGTTAAATGATCACTTGTTCTTGCACGTCCGTGTGATTATGGGTAGGCAATGCTCCAACATCACAGTTGCAGCATTTCCATCGTTCTTACCGCTCTAGTGACTTCAGAAGCTGGCGACATAAAGCCCTCTGGTTCAGCTTGGGTTCAACAAACGCGCATAGGCTATAACTCTGAAAAGTCAGCAATAGAACAGCTAGACGGGGCTTATCTACCTTAGTACATGGCTCTCGGCTTTGTGGGGAGCTCCATTCGCTTACTAGACTGATGTTTTCAAGCTCCGAACCTGAAGAGATTCATACTCTCGGTCTGCGCTCGTCTTCTCCCAGGTGACCGGAGGGGCTAATGTTGTGTAAGTCTCTATTCGACCTCTCACAAAATCAAGTGTCACAACATTCAGCTGACATGAGCTCAGCTATTTCTTGTCCACACATTTGACAGCCATTAGTGTGCCTCGGATCGAGCATGTAGTCATAATCAACGTCGCCGTTTCCCTTTGCAACGGGATCCGCATGGGTGGCGGCGATGTGATCTTCGATAATTTGGCGATCACTGCCATTATATCATGATGGCTGGTCTCTTCCAGCGGTCGATCGAGACGGCGGTCACGCCCGGTCTGGCTGCTGGAGTCATCATGTCCATCCTCATATATGAACGAGCTTATCTCTCCTCATGGTTAGTCATCCTTCTTACTCGGAACAGGCAATAAATCTTCTAGGGCCGTGCTTACGTTTTCCCGACAGAAATGATATGGCCTTCCCCCAACCTAGTAAGCCTTCGAGGTTCGAAGAGCGAGCCAAGGGCACTTGTATCGCCCAGTCGACCTCCTTTGCGTTCTACTTCATCTACCTGCACTGTGGTCCACTGGTCCTGAAGGCCATGTTGTGGAGATTCTTCATTATAAGTGCTAGGTGGGACTTCCATTCCCTCCTTGCGGTGTAATGCTTCTTCGTCAAGACCGCGCACCGTCTTCTCGAAGAGCTTGTCCACCTCTTTGATGGTTAAGAACGCGAACTTGAAGGGGTGCCCAATTTGGAGGGTTTCAAAGGAACCTAACAAGGTTGCAGCGGTGTGAGATGTTCCCAAGATCTGATAGGACTCATGTCTTAACCGGCACCGGAAGCCTTAAGGCGCGATGGGTTCTTGCTTGGAGAGGACAGGAAAACAATCCACGCTGTATAGCTTGACTGCACGGCATCCAAGACTCTAACTGAACACGAACAAAACTACGAAGGACAGTGACATAACTCCATGTGCTACTACGGGAACAGCAGGGGATTCTGAGGTAATCACGATGGGGTACACTTGAGGTGATGCTCGCTGACCGAAAGAGGTTTAGCGTGGCTTTCTCCCCGAGTGGTGGCATGTACACGCAACGGCCCGTGCACCACGCGTGCTGACAGGTACGTACCTCGAACCAAGGAGGTGGTTCTCGCGGGGCTCACCTCTTTGATTAATAACCTGGGCAGGTGCGAAGGTGGTTAGAGGATGGATGCCATGCTTGAAGCGTCAAACACCAAGATGGAGGAGGACAAGATGAATCACGAGAAGCACGGTAATTAGAGGCTTGAGAAAGCCATGTAGCAGCCTTCAATCATTTTCGCATTTGCGATCCTGTCTCTCAACTGCCTAGCTCGCCATTGTTCCGTTGACGTTTGATTTCCCTAGCAAGTATCTCGCCCCATGCTCTCTCATGTAGGTACCGTGGTTGGTTGAACTGCTTAGAAGTTGCCGGGGCTGAAGTCGACGACCTGAACCTTGGCAACGATTCCGACGAGGCTCTGGACGAAATCCAGGTGGACGGGGTCCTCCTCGAGGTAGTACTTGCGATCGGCCCAGGTCTGGAAACCGCTGATGAAGATGTGGGTCATGCCGCCCTATTGTCGCGAAGCCGGTCAGCTTCGTTCCTGCACACCTGCAATATTTAAAAATCAAGAATCTTACATCAAGCCCCTCAGGGCTGTTCTGGATTCCTCCCATGCCCATAGTGACGTAGTTCTCGCCGGTGTGAGGGTTAATGCAACGCTCCTTCATGGCTAGCAAGTCGTCGCAAACCTAATGTCACCTGTTAGCTTGGAGTTTCTCGCTCGAAGATTGAGGTGAGGCGAACCGTCTTGATCTCGTCCTTCGTAGCCGTAGGCTCGAAGGTAAACATCACAATGTGAATGAGACTCATCTTGTCGGTGTGTTGTAGGATTTGGTTTGTGTGTCTTGTTGGATTTGTCGAAGGTGTGGGATTTCTGTGCGGGTTGCGGACGTTGTTTGGTTTGAGGATTTGTTGATGTGGTGAGAAAGGCGGCGCCGGTTGGTTGTTCTTTTATCTCTGGCAGCGATTAGGGGTCCGTGCCCCTCGCACGGTAAAGACACTGTGCGAGAGACCCCAGCTACTTGGGCACCTCGTTATCGGCTTCACTCCTTTCTCACTTCTCTCTCACGAAGGGAAATGGTAATAACCGTTCTCTTTATTCAGGGTAGTAGCCCTTGTTCATGCTAATCCGCACCCCCAAAAAAAAACATCTTGGGCTCGTCCCGGCGCTCGTGTGTCAGGTCAACCCGGATAGGTTTAAACCAACAGTTAGTTCTCTACCACAATTAGGAACTGCAGGTCTTTATCTATTTAGACGTAACTTACGCTGCTCTATACCGTCAACAACCGTCAACTACAAGCTACTCTACGCCCCACCTCACTGTCAGGGCTTCGCTAGAGAAGGTGGGATAATTCCTGGGCTAGCGGGCATAATCGACCTAGGCGCCCATAGCAGCAACATGACGGGATTCGAAACTTACTATAGGCTAACGGCAAACAGGGTGTATAGAAGCTCTTCAATCTCGACTCTCCCGATACATGCTATGGACAACGCATGCCGCCTAGGGCGAACCAGTGTGTCCAAAGGGCAAGGAGGCCACGACTTGCGCAGAACAGGAACATTTCAGGCTACACTGGGACACAGCGTCCATATAATAGTTGCTACAAATATTACAAGAATACGACACCATCGTGTATCAAAGCTGTGGCACTGAACAACTGGCCAACCACTCGTGATCCCATGTGAAGAAATACCGGTGAGTTGGCGGGAAGAACCACAGCGCAGATACATGGCCGCCCTGGTTAACTACGATGGAATCTTCCAAAGATATATAAACCCAGAAGGTTCGGCTACTAGTAATACTCATTGACACTCCCTCATCATCAGCAAATCAAATCTGTGCTTCGCCTCGTCGCTATCTTGCACCGGTCTCTCCCAGACCTTCTCTGAAAGTCTCAAGCTATAGGGTGTTGATATTAACGTCACGGGTTTTCTCGAATCTGAATATGTCCGCAGAATCAGCTGGCCGTAGCGGCGGCGACGATTACACCGGCCCAGATTTGCTTAGGATGGCGTATCGAGGCATGCACACAGAGCTATCGTTGCATCTCGAGCAACGCGGAGCTGTTTTCTCGGAAGACTCCAACGGAAATACGGCGTTGCAAGTGGCAGCCATGGCAGGTCGCGCAGAAACAATCAAGTTGCTTTTGGAACATGGTGCAGCTCTGCAAGGACGAAACAGAGATGGCGATACGGCACTGCATTTGGCGGCAGGGAACCCCGAGGCTGTGGAGGTCCTACTGAAAGCAGGGGCAGATATAGACACGCAGAATCGAAGACGACAAGCACCTATTATCGTTGCCACAAGTGGGAGACACTATGAATCTGCCAGGATTCTTCTTCGGCAGGGAGCGCTGGTCGACAATTCAGACTACGACTGGTGGCCCGCCTTCTACTCTGCCACCATAAGCGGGGAGATTTCAATCATCGAAACAATATGGCGCAGTCACATGGTTTTCCGGGAGTCTTCCACGTGCATGGTGCACGCTCTGGAAGTTGCTATCGCGTTCGAGTCGACGGATGTGTTAGACCGTATTGCGGAGTTAGAACCACGGGCTGTCCGCCTGCAGGACGCCGATGGGCATACCATCCTCCATTATGCCGTCCAGAATGCCTCCAGTGAACTGTTGGTCGCGGTCCTAGACCAGGGGCCACGAGTAAACGTGAAGGATGACAATCGACAGACCGCCCTATGGTATGCAGTAGAGAAGGGCCGCGTGACATAATGCGGGTTCTTCTTCAGTCCGGGGCTGACATCCAGGCGGCTGATTTTACGGGACGGACTCAGCTGCACATCGCTGCTCGGCAGGGCCGTTACGAGGCCATGGCACTCTTGCTCGAGAAGGGAGCCGACGAGAATGCCGAAGACCACCTCCGCCGATCACCCCTTCACGACGCTGTCGCCGGGAAGAATGCCAGAGCCGTCCGAGTCCTTCTCCTCGCCAACGCAGATATCAACCAGGGCAACGAGATTGGATCAGCGCCACTCCATTTTGCAGTGAAGGACCTGGAGGTCATGAAAGAGCTTTGCAATTGGAACGCAGATCTGGACCGCCTGGACATGATGGGGCGCACTCCTCTCCACATCGCAGTGGCAGAGTCATGCAGCGAAGTGGCGGCTTGCCTTCTCAGGGAAGGGACTGATCCCTACCGGTTCGGCTTGTCGCCATCCCGGCCATCAACTACGCGGTCAAACAGAACAACCGAGAGATGGTGGGTGTCCTCGTCAGGAACGGCGTCGATGTGAACTGGAGACATGAAGAAGGGTATACCGCGCTTGACATTGCCAGATGGTGTCAGGAGAATGGGGAAGGCTATGACGATATGGTCCAGATGCTCGTGGACCTCGGAGCCAAATGTGGAAGCGAGTTGCAGGATGAGGAGTGATATTCAGTCGACAGGCTGGATGTTGGAGGTTGCAGAGCGGTGCGGTTTGCTTCGATACGTACCTACCTGGAGTACCTTGGCAGATGACAGGGCTGCCTATGACGTAGTGGAAGCTCTGATCAGGTGTGCCCTATCGGTAACTCTGAAATGGAGCGATTATCAGTTCACTGACCAATAGAAGTCCATCCGGTCCCTTTTCCGAATCCACAACGCCTTCTGATGACTAATATGTGGGGCAGACGTGCGATTCCAAGGATACAAAACGTCCTGCATAGCATCTCGGGGGTTGCGGGGGCGACTTCGAGCTCCGCCTGTACACCATGCAAAGCAGGAGTTCCTATATTCCCATCCAGCCGCGCTTCGTACCGGTTCAAGAAGCTGGAGATGACCTGGAGAAGTCGTCGCGCACGTCTGCAGGCCCCTTGAGGCATCGCAGCAAGACCATCGCTGCCTGCGAGGCGTGCAGGGCAAGGAAATCCAGGGTGCGTTGCTCACTCCACCCACACACAGCCCCCTCCCAATCATACTATCGGCTGTCTAGTATGGACTTACGCTGAACGACATCATTTCATCATCACAGTGTAGCGGCACGCGCCCTCAGTGCGAAACATGCGAGCTGAGGGGAACGGAATGCGTCTATTCGACGGGGCCGGGGCAGACCCGCTACCAGGGGATCATGACAGAGGTTGCAAAGCTCAGGAGCGCACTCGAGGAAGCACCGACCCAACTTAACACACCAAGTCCATCTCCACCAGCCTCCAAAGTGCCGCCTTCTCTGAGGGATCATGGCAGTGAGGATCGTGATGCCCCACTTGATCGACTGACGCCGACGGCCGAGCACCCCTCCAACGGCTTTGACAATCCCTTCGACGTCAAGAACATAGTCCGCTTTCTCCTACAGAGAGTTGCCGTTCTCGAAGAGTGCTTCACCTACTACGTCGACTGCACCGACCTGCTCTTTTGCTCGTACAGTCGTGCTGATGCGGAAGCCTTGTTCCTCCAGGTCGCGAACGCTCCAGTGCAATGGACCAAGCCGCTTCTTTGCGAGCTCTGTGCGATGGCCGCTGTCGGCGCTAGCTTCTCTGGGGGGCGTATCTCCACTGAGGCCGAAAACTACTTCTACTCCGTTGCTAAGATGTTCATGGATGACTGCATCGAACTAAGCCCCGCCAGCGCTGTCAAGATCTGCACGCTCCTAGCGGCACGAAACATTGTCGCCAAACCGGCCGTCGCGATGGCTTACGTGGAACTAGGCCTTGGCTTGGCACGGAACCGGCGCCGGATCTCTTCACAACTGCGGGCGGAGACCGAGATGGAACAGATGAGCGTGAAGAAAATTAGCCGGTGCCTTGTCACTTTGCAGTTCTGGCTTCAGGCAACATACGGCTGGTGTCCGGAGGACGCAGATGCAGCCGATGAGCTCACATTTCATGATGTCGAGCTTCAATTGCCGAATGGGCTTCGGGACGACGACTTGTTTCAGAGCGAGCTTGCAGATGTCTCCCTCCTGAAGCAGAAGATCTTGCGGGTCTTGGCGGCCGAGGTAATTCTAAACTGATCCCATCGGCTTCTTGTTGTTTTGACTCATTCTCTGGCAGGATCTCCCCCTGGCGAGCTTCGCTACCCTACGACGATCACTAGGCGCGTGGTACGAAGCTCTCCCTCCGGAGGTCCACATATCAAACCTCGCGCCCTCACCCATAGACTCGATAACGAGATTCAAACTTTACTACCTGCACTTGATGCATCTCGGCATTATACTCTTGCTCTTCCGTCGCTTCGTCCGACAGTACGCTCGCCATGCTGGCCGTAGCGGGCTGCCTACCGAGGCAAAGAGGTGGGCTGTCGATGGACCCCTGGCTGCGCGCCAAGCCGCCCGACTCACGTACCTTCTATATACTGAAGGAGGTGTCCTCCGCCACTGTTGGATTTGCATGTGAGTTGTCTATCTTCCGTGCGCCCGCTATACTACCACTAATGCGACACCTCAGATCACAGGCCTATCTTTCCGGTTGTGTTCTTATCCACGTATGCCTGCAGAGGTTCCTGACTGGCCGCGTGGATGCAGACTGGTACGATGACGTTGAGCTGGTGAACCGGATATTGATCTTGCTGTCAGACTGTGCCCGGCTGGATCGCATAGCCCGCAGTTTCGAAGAGACCTTGAGACGCTATTTTGATCTACTCTCTGAGGCTGCTACTCAGCAGGTACAATTCGAGGGTCTAAAGGCGGGACAAAGCGGCTCGACCCCACCAGACGAATACGTGCTGACCTGTGCCCCGGGGGAAACAAAGTACCATGTCGCGGGTCGAGAGCTTCTGCAACTGATAGGGCGGCTCCACGACGATACTATCAGGCCGGATCAGCCGGAGCATCTCTTCCGCAACACTCTCATCAGCCATGAGGACTGCATCGTCGGGATTCACAGGGAGTGGATAGAGGAGTTCTCTGCCATCCGAGAAGACACCGATGAATCAACAGAAAGGTCTTCAAAGGCGAAGCAGATCCTCCCGGCTGCCTAGGGTCATGGATTCCCTCGTGCTCTAGAAGATCCAGCGGATGCATCACGAGATGATAGCGTATGGGGAGGGACTTGACTCTGACAACACGCGGCTGGATGCACGTCTTGCTGGAAATCCGAAAAGCGTTGGAGTTTGGCTTTTCGGCCGGTGTATAACTTCTCTCATTTTTCTTACGCATAAGATACCTGATCCGCTTTCACTACTCTACTTCGGATATATTGTCACTCATGTACATATCGGAGACTGGCGAGAAACGATTTTCGTCATCCTGTTGATGTCGCGACCCGAATACTACACCGGCGGGCAAGAAATTGAAACCCAAGACCCCATTTTCGTGGCAATACGCCCTATTCTACATTTTCTGCGTTCGTGTCGTCCCGAGAATTATATAGGAGGAGCCCTAGTAGTCGTGGTGGTATGGGTACAACAACGGCGAGTAGTCCATAGTGCCCGGGGTCGCCGGGGTCGCCGAGGCTCCGAAGCCCGAGGGATTGGAGAGGAAGCACTCTCGACCCGTTGTCAGGACGGTCGCTGGCTGGTCATGTCACCATCTTCCCATCTCCACCAGGGCCCACGATAATGAGCAGTCCTATCATCAGCCGGCAGAAGAAGAAGCGCCTGCTTCGATCCTGCAATGGGTGCCGCGCTTCGAAGACCCGCTGTGTTCCAAGTGACAATGATGACGACGTCTGCCAGAGGTGGGTCGCCTCATCCGAAAACCCAATCTCGTCGGTGCCTCACGCTCTTCCAGGTGTGCTTGGCTGAAGAAACAGTGCGTCTTCTCCGAAGCCAAGGTCCGCTCGAGCAGAGCTTCGACGGGCCCCTCGTGAGTTTAAACATTCCACACGCTCCAGCACAGCAGAGATCGCTGACTGCTGCTTCAATTGACCAGGAGGGTATCAAAGATGGAGGAAAACATCAGACAGATTTACTCTATGCTACAGGAGAGAGGACAACAGGCGCAACCGAATGTGGAGCCTGCTGTATCACCCTCCATTCGAGCGAACCGAGACGTCTATGCCGAGAATGTTCAATTGTCACAAGCACCATCCCTACAGGAACCTTTAGGGAACGTAACTCTGGGGCAGGCCCCAGGTCTAGAAAGTGTCTCCGGCAGAACAGGCGCTCTATTTAACGGTATACTAACCCCAGGTCAAGCAGCTGAGTATCTGAAAGTATTTCAACATGATTTCGAAGACCATTGCTTTCTTGGGCTGCCTAAGCTGTCATTGACCTCCTTTCGAGACCAGCGCCCATTTCTATTGTTGTCCATACTATGTACCGCAACTCACCAGCATACTGAGTTGCATGCAGCTCTCGAACTAGAACTTCGGAAGACTCTAGCCACGAGGCTCATTGTAAATGCCGAGAGGGGCCTTGACTTGCTCCAAGGGCTGTTGATTTACCTATTGTGGTACGCGCTTCAAGTTATCCTTTCGGATCGACACGCTAAACAGCAGGACTGTAGGTACCACTTCCATGGCGATCATGCGTCACGGATGGGAATACTAGCGCATATAGCTCTCTCCCTGGCTCTCGAGCTTGCAGAGAATGGGCAATCAGACTCCGAGTCGCAGCGAGCATTGCTCGTGGCATTCTTGGTATCTTCCAGGTATAGAACTAACATTTTGCTTGCTTACATACGTCAGTATCCCATTTCTAACTGATTTGTATCGCTACAGCACATTGGTATCGGTCCGAAAGTCATTCTCGTTGAAACAAACCTGTCCAGTTTACTCGGTTTGTCAGTCCCTCACTGCAGCAGACAAGAACTCGTCACCCGAAATGTCCCTATGCTATGCAGTCCAGCTCCAACGGATTGCCGATAGCATAGGGATCACGTTTGGTTATGATTCGAAGCAGCGACCAGGCATTACAGCAGAGAGCGTTCAGCTTGCAGTCGAAGGCTTCCGGTCGCAGCTGCAGTCTTTACAAACGTCATTTTCCTCGAAGGTTGACGACGCCAATAAAGGTAAGTGAAAAGAATTTATGGCTCTCTGTCTCGCATTTGGGGACTCACAACGGAGGCCTTGCTCACTTATTAGTACAGCGTCCCTGTCCCTCATGTATGATGCCACGATGATACACCTCTATGAAGTATCTCTACACATGGACACTGGACCATCGCAGCACGACTCCTCCAAGCCACCGAGCCCTACCCGGCTCAATCTCCTTCTCACCTGCTTGGACGTGACGAAGAAGTTCCTGGACAACTATCTTGGCCTACCCCGACAATTACTGAAGGAGCAAACTCTCCTTGGGAAGGCACATCTTGGGCATGCCATGGCCGTACTCATCAAGCTAGCTCTTTACACGGGCACCGCTATTGAGCCTTCTCAGCTTCGTCAAGCATGCCAGGTATCCCATTATCTTGGAGCCATAGCTTCGCTGTCCGCGGATCTCAGTTCAACCCCGCCGTATGCGCAGCGCCCTGATTCGTTCCGGCACTTCGAACAGAAGGTCACCAACCTTCTAAACTGGTACGAGCGCATCGAGTCGCAGGGACCCGGAGCTGAGCCTGCAGGCCTGGTCGGCATGTCAACGATGGAGATGGTTAATACCAGTGCTCTCGAAGAACAGGGGCTAGGCTTCGATATAGGCAACTTCGATTTCATGTTCCTCAACGGTGCGGGTCTGTGGAACTGAGAGCCTGGTCATTGATCTCGGCTAATAGTCGCCCATATCAACTGTTAAATATAGCGCGCTCAATATTATATATATATATCAGTCATATCCGAAAATTATCCTGTGAACATTGAATGCTTCTGGCCCTACAACGCTGGAGCCAATCCCTCACGAGGACTGTCCCCAGTCTGGGGTTTCGCTCGACAGTCGACACACGCTCGCAGAATCCCTGGGCAGCCGGCGTGCCAGGGTCTGCGAAGACACACAGCTTGGAGTAGGTTGACAGCCCTTTATTTGCAGCCGGCTGGATGCCGTTTCCGGGATCAAGGAGCCTTCCACAGCTCACCCGGATCTGAGAAGATGGCGCCTCCGCCGACTCCCCCCACACACCGACGCGGCTAAAATAAGCACGATGCTTCTCGTCAACAAACTCCCCGCGGAGCCACATCTGCGGATCCCAGGGGCCTCCGCCCTCTCTGGGCGACTCCCCTTGGAGGCAAGCATTTAGCAAGTCTTGGCCTCAATCTGCTCGTATTCGCGCCCAGCAGAGCTTGCAAAACTCGCAGCCTGCCTCTGCCGACCGCTTGAGGAAAGATCATCGTGGAATTGCACGTCGTCTTCTGCGAGCAACTCCACCGTCAAGTTGGCGCAGAGTCCGCAGAGTACCATTACGACAGGCGAAGCGATGTCTAGCTTGATGAATCGATATGAACCATTTCTTCCGACCTGAAGTAGGTTGGGAAAGGAAATTCGAGGTATTGAAAACAAGTACTGTATCGGTTCATTCTCAGCGAATCAGGATAGGTCTTGATGTTTCAACAGGCGCTGTTGGTCGCTACATACGACCTCGGCCTCGATGTTTAAACGGACCGCGTCCAGCGGCGTAAGCGCAAATGCTTATCTGCAGATTACACCCCTGGATGTTATTCTTTACGAGGATTCCAGCTAGAGTTTTGCTCTGCTAGGGCCCAGGATTGTTGGGAGGTGCCTTGAAAGCATTACGGCTCCCTTAGAAGCGGCTACTCTGCATACGGCTCGTCCTCTTTATAGACATCAAACTTGTAAGTGCTCCCAACATGATCGCTCCTCAGCGTCTTTTGTCCTCGACCTAAGACTCTTTCACGGGCAGTCCACGGCTCGGCATCCTCCGGCTCCGCTTCCGGATACACGCCTCTCCCCCGCAGCTCCGGCACCAGCAGGTCAACAACGTCCTCGAAGGTTCCCGGCGTCGTGGCATGCGCCAGGTTAAATCCATCAATATCACCTTCTCTAACCCAGCGCTCCAGCTCGTCCGCAACCTGATCAGGTGTGCCGACGGCCAGAGGGCCCAGACCGCCGATCCCCACCCGCTCGGCAATCTTTCGGGGCGTCCACTTCGCCTCCGTGTTGGTGAGCACACTCTCCAGGTGGCTGCGCACCTTATTCGCCTCCGTGCTGTCGTCCGCCGTGAGCTCCTTGTCGAGTGGGATCTTCGACAGGTCGATGCCCAGCATCCCGCTCACCAGCACCAGCCCGCCCACCGTGCTGGCGTACTGCTTCAGCTCCGCCAGCTTAGCCTGGGCCTCCTCGTTGGTGCGACCCAGGATCGGCGTCACCGTCACGAAGAATTTGAGGCTGCGCGGGTCCCGCCCCTTGGCCGCGGCCGCGGCGCGGATCTTGGCCACCTTTGGGGCCACGGCGGCCGGCGAGTGTCCGCCCAAGAAGATTGCCTCGGCGTGGCTGGAAGCGAAGTCGACACCGGCCGGCGAGGTACCGGCCTGAAAGAGGTAGGGCGTGCGCTGCGGCGAGGGGTTGACGATGTGTTTGGTATTGAGCTTGAAATACTTGCCTTCGTGCTTGATGGTGCGGACCTTCTCCGGATCCGTGTAAGAGTCGTTCTCTGGGTCCGGCCGCACCGCATCGTCGGCCCAGGAACCCTCCCAGAGCCTGTTCCCAAGGTTAGCAAAGTCGCCTCAGTTTGACGGCTATTTCATGGTGGGATTATGCCAGTTCCCAGGAATCGGACCTACTTATAAACGACACGCAGGTACTCGTCGGCCCGCGCGTATCTCTCGTCGTGCTCTATCGGCTCGTCAAGGCCAATGGCCTTAAATGCTGCCTTCTTCCACGAGGTGACAATATTCCATCCTAGGCGGCCTTTGGTGAGGTGATCCAAAGTTGAGAACCTCCTAGCCAACAGAAAAGGCGGTTCAAAGGAAGTAGACGACGTGATGCCAAAAGTAAGGTTCTTGGTCACCGCAGCCATGGCTGACAAGGGCTACATACGGGATTAGCTGTTAATTCTCTTCCATAGGTACAGATAGTCGGGGTCCGGGATCCTGCTTACTATGACGGGATCGAGCACCGGCCATTGCGCAGCTCGCCGGACACAGTTATCCAAGCTGCCTTCATACGTGTCGTATCCGCCGTATGTGTCGGCGATGAATAGTGACAAGAATCCGCCACGCTCTAGCAGTTTCGCTAAGTTGATCCAGTAGCTCAGATCAGTCCTCGTTGTGGACTTGTCCTTGGGATTCTGAGGATGGCCCGTCAGCGTCTGCTTTCTGGCGGTGAGAAATAAAATATGCCTTATACCTTCCACTGGCCGGGTGCTAGATGGCCAATAGTAAACATGTCAAAGGCATTGAGGAATATTTGCGTCTTCCCATTTCCAAGATCGTGCCTCCCGTCGTTCTGGAGTTGCTGGGCAGGGATGCTCTGCTGTACAGCCGGTACAACTACTTCTGGTGCCATGGTGCTAAGAAGTGGCTGAAGCATACACCTACGATTTTGAGATCCGCGTGCTGAGTTTGCGACTTAGTTCCAGACTCAAGCATAGTTGTCTTATGAGATTAGCTCTCTCCGATGCGGAGGCATGACGGAGAGGACATGCTATATCCGGCTTGCGCAAGTGTGGATGCGGATTGCGGCGAGATATCTAGCGCCGATGTTTATCCTGTGCATTATACCTGTAGGATTTGCCAAGGGAGGGCTAGGAACAGTGAAGTCCTGAGGTACTGCTTCATAGCTCAATTGCGGCATATGCACCTGGATGACGCGAGCGCGACGAGCACCGTCGTCGGCCACTCCAACTCCGCCAGCAACTGCAACGCTGCTTATCTTGCATCCTACAACCAGCACATGGCATAATCGCACGTCAGAGGGTTGTGGGTACGTCTAACTGGCACGATGGATTCCTACATGCTTTGTGTTATGGTCTAGTTTAACCGAGTGTTCAACTATTATATCTGCTAGTCGTGGATATGGTTATCACTATCACATACGCTGCAGCTAGAGGGAGCTATCATCGGCAGGGACCTTCATCCATGTTGCACACACTGCCGGTAACGGAAGATGGTTTTGCCTCCGAGGTCATAATAAGGTATCGTGCATGTCCGCAACACAGTCCCCTCCGGATTCAGGCCGCCCGGACGGTTATTAAGGGGTGACTGCCGCAGATTTTGCACACTCGACCACTTGTTGCACTTCAGTCGCATCTCAGGCGAATCGGGAAGTGCTGAACAGATATGGCGTGGGGTTTGAGTGACACCAAGAATGAGGCGACAGAAGCGGTGGTTCCTACGGGGCCTCATGAAGTGCCTCCCGAGCTGAATGGGAAGCAAAATGGCTGGCTGCGGTTCATGACGAATATAGGGTGGTACTCGAAGGACATGTCCACTGAAGAGAAGCAGCTGGTCTTGAAGCTCGACTTGAGTATCCTCGTCTTTGGATGTCTTTCTTTCTTTACCAAGTACCTCGATCAGCAATCACTCACCAACGCTTATGTCAGGTTAGTTCTTTCAAATAACCTGAGATGTGGAGGTATAGCTGCTGATACACAGTCAACATTTCAGTGGCATGAAAGAAGAGATTGGTCTGGAGGGCAATGAGCTGAACTACATTACGGCAACGTTCTGGGCTTCATACTGTACAGCCATGATCCCCGCCGGCTACTTCTTGACGCACTATCCCGCGAACCTTGTCCTCCCTGGCCTGGAGCTCGGATGGGGCCTCTGCACCTTCATTCTCGCCTGGTCCAAAAACGTCGAGACAATCTACGCCATGCGCTTCTTCACCGGTCTGTTTGAGTGTTGCTCCTTCACGGGCACCATCTACGTTATCGGGTCTTGGTACAAGCCGCGTGAGATCGGACGCCGCGTCTCTCTGTTCTTCATTTCAAGCCCCCTGGGGACCATGTTCGCGGGCTATCTTCAAGCTGCCGCATACACCAATCTAAACAACGTGCACGGCCTCTCGGGCTGGCGGTGGCTGTTCATCGTGGATGCCATCATCACTTTGCCGATCGCGTTCGTGGGATTCTTCGTCTTCCCTGACGTCCCCTCGCGTAAGAAGCCACGGTACATCACGCCGATCCAACACACTCTGGCCATAAAACGATTGAAGGGCCTATCGAAGCCAGCAGATCTCAAGATATCACGCACCATCTTCAAACGTGTGCTAGGTCGGTGGCACGTCTACCTGTTCGTGCTCCTGTGGTGTCTCTTGGACCAGAATATCCTGCCTTCAGGCCAGGCCTTCTCGCTCTACCTCAAGTCGAAGAGCAACCTCTACTCGGTGGTCCGGATTAACACTCTACCTACCGTTGGTACTGCCATCAGCATTGTGACCGCCCTGATATGCGGCGTCGTGGCGGACTGGACCGGGCGCTTCTGGCTGCCTGCCCTGTTCATCACCTTGCCGGTTATCGTGGGCACGGCACTTCTGGTGGCTTATGATATTGGAGAGCGCGGTCGACTCGCCGCCTTCTTCTTGATGGGCTTTGAGGGCGGTAAGTTTTGCACCATCTTGCTGCCTTGATCTTCGGTTGCTAATGGCGGCGTATAGGAATGTCACCTATGTCCATGGGCTGGGCGTCCGTCATCATGAGCAATGACGCGGAAGAGCGCGCCGTCGTCACTGCGGCGATGAATGCCATCGGCCAGGGCGTCATGGCTGGCACGCAGGTGGTCCAGTACCCGGCAACGGGAGCCCCTAACTTCCATGATGGATGGAGCAGCAACCTCGGCACGGCTATTGCGCAGTTATTCGTCATCCTCTTGATTCTGTATATGAACACTAGGGATAGCAAACAGAAACAGGCAACCGATGCTAGAGAGACGGACACAGAGACCGATAGCGGCAACGGAAACGAAACAGGTGTGGAGAAAGGCGCGTAAAGGTGGGATAGTGATATCCCAGGGCATGCGGACCTCATCAAAGCGCATCACAACAACACCGGTCCGACGCGTATTGGGGTAGTGAAGGGGGCAAGATGCTGCAGGGAGCCATAAACCAAAATCAAAGCAATCTCATCCGTACCATTCTCGTTCACTTCGATATTTAGCGCGGCGTTGCCCGGGTCATCAGGGTCCACCAGATTGTGAGACCAAGATAGCTCCCTATGCAGTGAAGCTTCGGAGGACTCCGTAGAGCCACAGACTCCACCCCCTCCGGCCTTCGATACACAGACCTGTCTTGCGTGGCTAGTCACTGCGCTTAACTCCATAGACTGGTAGACCATAGAGATCAGGCAACTCATCTCTTGGCTCCAATCTGTGCGCCCCTGGCGAGCGGGCAGCTTCACGGCTGGCGCCGTGTTAGCAGCATTACGCTATCGTCGCCGTGGATCACACCATCCCGCTATCTATCCATATCGCGCGCGGCTCCGGATATCCGCACTGCACTCAGCTTCATTTTCCTCCGCGAAGCACAATAGGCAATAATTCTTGCTGATCATAGCCATGTCAGCAAAAAAGTTCAAGATCGTGGTCGTCGGCGGTGGCCCGGTGGGCTTGACAGCCGCCCACGCGCTGTACAAGGCGGGCATCGACTTCGTGGTCCTGGAGTCGAGGCACGATGTGGTCGTGGATCGCGGTGCGGCCATGGTCCTGGGCCCTAACAACCTCAGGGTCATGCGCCAGCTCGGCCTCTACGACAGAATCATGGGCATTGGCGCGGAGTCGCTCTACGCCAAGGGCTTCCTCCTCAACGGGCGTGTGTTCAAGGACGTTCCCGAATTGCGGACCCTCAAGAGGAAGTGAGTTGCTGGGATTGCATGCTGGCGTACCTATCGATCTCGACATGTCTTCATTTTTGCTGACCTGAGTGAAGTCATGGCGTGGGACTGGTGACGTTCCATCGCGCACAGCTCATCCAAGAGTTCTACGACGCCCTGCCAGATGAGGCCAAGGCGCGCTACCTGACGGGCAAGAAGGTCAGCGGCATCGAGTCCGGGGACCAGGGCGTCAAGGTGACCTGCACCGACGGGAGCACCTACGAGGGCTCCATCGTCCTCGGCGCGGACGGCGTGCACAGCATCACCCGGCGCATCATGCGGCAGCTCGCCCTGGCGGAGGACCCGAAGCGGGACTGGGACCCGGAGAACCCCTACAAGGCCGAGTACAGGTGCATGTGGAGCAGCTTCCCGCGCCCGCCCGACTCCGCGCCGGGCCAGGCCTTCGAGACGCCCGGCCAGGACCTCTCGCTCATGTTCCTGACGGGCCGCGACCGCGGCTGGATCATGCTGTACGACCGGTTCCCCGAGCCCACCTCCGAGCGCCACACCTACACGGAGAAGGATGTCGAGGCCTTCGCGGCCAGGCTCGCCGACTACCCCGTCAACGAGACCCTTAAAGTGAAGGACGTGTTCGCGCAGCGGCAGACGTCGGGCATGGCCGACCTGGAGGAGGGCATCGCGGAGCACTGGAGCTGGGGCCGGATCGTGCTCGCCGGCGACGCGTGCCACAAGTTCACGCCCAACGCCGGGCTGGGGCTGAACAACGCCATCCAGGACATCGTGGCGCTCTTCAACGGGCTGCACGCGGCGGTACTGGCTGCGCCCGACGGCCAGCCCGATAACGAGACGCTCGCGAGGGTGTTCAAGACGTACCGGGAGCAGCGGCTGGAGGCGCTCAAGGGCGATTACGGCCGGTCGGCGCTCGTCACGCGGCTGCAGGCGTGGGCGACCCGCCTGTATTGGTTCCTGAACCGGTTCATCTTCTCGAGCTCGTTCGTTGCTAATTTCATGATCAACTACGTCGCGTCGCCTGGGCTTAGGAAGGGACTTGTGCTTGACTACGTGCCAGCCACGGACCTGCCAGCGGGCAGAGTGACTTGGGAGCACGAGCTTCCGAAACCGCTGGCTGTAGAATAGGTAGACCCTTGAAGCTTTGTATATAGAGTGGTTTCCTAGCCTTCTCCGTTGTTAGAGTACTGGATTTTACGATTGTCCTCAAGTTGGCAAGCAGGGCGAGCAGCTAGTGATTTGATCAAGCAGGAGTACATTGCTTTTAGGCATAGACACAGGGTGACGAAAGGGAATTCTCGAATTAACATAAGAAGTTAAGCGTGAACTCCAGTGCGGGTGGTTTTCTACATGTTTCTAGACACAAGTCGGAATCGAATCTGGCGCGGAGGCAGCAATCCTACAGATGAGTAGTTGAACGTGATACAGGTCTCCCTTAAGGGTAAGGAGTGGTCTGCCTCCTGAGACTACATGCCAAGGCTCATGAGAAACTGACTTTGTTGTGATGATGAGGGCTTCTATACCAGATGGTAGATTCGAAACAGCCGCCTCTATCAAATAGGACGCATACTACAGCATCCCGAACGGTTGTCTCGAAACCGCTTCTACAGATATGCGAACAAAAGAAAAGATCATCCTCTATCATGCTCTTTCTCGCCTCATGCATGCGTCGCACAGCACCCCGCCATCTGCCCTCCCTCACCTCCAACACTCAGCCCCTGCACGCCCTCCACGACCCCGTTCAGCGCCACGCTCTGGTTGACGCTCTGCTCGCTGGGCGGGACGTCCAGCGCGGGGTTCTTGTCAAAGAAGTTGACCGGGCGGAACATGACGCGCAGCATCTCCGCCGGCATGACCGGGAAGTCCTCGACGCGCGGGATGTGGTTGATGCCGAAGTTGACCCACACCACGGGGTCGCCGTCCGCCGCGACGTCCTCCCCCCTGCCCGCCCAGCTGCGCACCCCGGTGCCGCCGCGGCTCTGGTTCGTGTACAGCCCGCCCGCGTACAGCTCGCCGTCGGCGTACTTGGTCACGTAGATGCTGCGGTCGGCGAACTCGGCCCGCCGCCGGTGGTACGACTCCTCGTCGGCCAGGATGGGCTGCATGGGCGGCACGTGCACCTTGTAGGCCACCGGCTGCCCGTTGACGCCGCTGCGCACCGCCGGGTTGGTGATCTTGTACACGCGGCCGCGGGCCACGTCCAGGTCGTAGCCGCCCGCGGCTGTCACCGGCGTGCGCTCCACCGTGTAGCCCACGCCGTGCGGGTTGTCCGGCCCACGCGGCATGGCGACGGCGTCGTCGTACACGACGGCGTTGCCGTGGCCCGCGACCATGGGGTCGACGCGCAGGGAGAAGAAGTGCTGGTGGTAGCCGGCCAGCACGCCCGGGTGCACGACGGTGCCGTAGGGGTGGGGGGTGGTGGTCAGGTCGACGTCCACGGGCTGCGTGGACAGGATGCCGGTGGCGCGCACCTCGTAGGTGACGTCGCCGGCCAGGTTGAACACCCAGGCGAGGATGTACTCGTAGTTGCTGACGGTCAGGATGGTCTGCAGTACGAGCTCGCGGTTGCGCACGACGCAGGCGCGGCCGGTGCGGTAGTTGGTGTGCTTCCACAGCAGGCCCGAGTCCTGCTCGTGGATGCAGATCACGTTGGGATAGGCGACGGCGTCGCCGGCGCTGTCGGAGAGAACGCCGGAGATGTAGTAGATGGCACCCAGGCAGTCGCAGCCCAGCTTGAGGTTGTTGGCCATCAGGCCCGCGCCGACGTCGCCCAGGTCGAAGGCCTGCTTCTTGTGGAAAGGGTGGCGCGGGTCGCCGTAGGGGATCGCCATGTCGGACAGTGAGAGCCGGTAGAAGAGCGGCTTGCCGTCGTAGTGCACGTCGTACAGCACCATACCCTCGCGCTGGTTGAAGCCCACCTTGAAGGCCCACTTCTGCCAGGCGATGGTGTGGCCCAGCTCCGAGTACTTCTCGACAGTGAAGGAGGCGCCCTCGGGCTGGACGACGCGGAGCGGCTTGAGGTCGGTGCGGAGGGTGTGCGCTTCGGGGATGTACTCGTTCGGCGGGACGGGCTTCCAGGGCTCGACGGGCTTGACGGTGGCGTCGAGGCCAGTGGGAAGGACGTCGATGCGGATGACCTTGAGGGTTGCCGCATCCACGACGGGAGATATGGGTAGTGGGAAGGAGTAGTGGCAGCTGTCGGCCTCGCTAGAGTTCTTGGGGTCGCGCATGTACAAGAAGCACTGCATCACCCGCTTGTCGTCGTAGAAGAGGCCGTCCTTGACGCCATCGGAACCTGCGTCACTGTCAGCGCGAGCTGGCACATACGGGAGCGTTGGAACAGACCGTAGATCCAAGGGTCAGAGACGACGACGCTGCCCTCGGGCAGCTTCAGCTTGGCAATCTCGGCCAGGACGCCGGGGTCCTCGAGCATCACCTTCTCAATCGCAACGATCTCCTCGCCGTCTCCGTTGGCGTGGATGAAATCGCCCAGCCGGACATTGCTCTCGACCGTTTTTGAGGTGAGATTGACGACAGCCTCGTGCAATTTATCCTGCCTCCACTGTCAGCGCGCTGCATTCAGACCACTTTATGAATGCCGGCAATGACTAACGGTGTTCTTAATGTAGTAGACCACGAAACTTTTGCGGTCGATATCCTTGGGCTTCTCACCTGCCCGCTCAGCGGCGAGATACGGCACGAGCTCTGCCTTGGGAGGCTCCTGCAGGGTGATGACCTTGAACTGGAAGAGGGTGCCCTCCGGCCACTGGCTCTTGATCAGCTTGGAGGACTGCGAGATCTCCTCGCCGGTAAGAGGGCCTAGAGGGTGCGCGGGATAAGCCGCGGGCTTTCCGGTGCCAGTGGCTCCGTTGGTGGCGAGGTCGGCCTTTGTGCCGTTCACCGGGACGGCGGCGGGCTCGGCTGCGAGGGCGCCGGGAGCCATGGCTGCGGCTTATCTACAGCGCGGAATGAGGGGGGAAGCAGGTATCGAGGGGTAGAGCGGGACGGATAAGAGAAGACGAATTGGAGAAAAGGAAGATGCAAGTGAGGTTAAAGGGAAGTAGGGTAGGGTAGTCTGAGGGTGTGTGTCCCCTTGAGGGATGCTCCAAGTGCCACGGGTTATATACAGATAACAGCAGGGCGTCTATCTGAGCGGCAGAAAAGAGCGATGTTCAGATAAAGCAAGCAGAAGCGAGAAAGAGATCAAGAGGCCGAGGACAGATTAGACAGACTTGGAGACAGTTCGCCGTCCGTCTAGGCCAATGAGGGCCAGGAGTCGAGCAACGAAAAAGGGGACTAACCTCCTCCCCTCCAAGAGAGGCTTGACCATCACCGCGGCTTTCTCACCTTTTCGCTTGGTCTTCTTTTTTCTTATCGCCGCGCTCTGGCTGCCCCACGCTGGATTGCCCCTCATCTGCCGCCGCCGGCGTGTGCCAGATTCGAGATCTCCGTCCCAGCAAGTCGTGGGTTTTGAGTTCTGCAGGGACTAAGAGCTGACCCGCCGGCTGGACATGCCCAAAGGGGCCTAGACGGCCTTCTAGACGGCACGCTGGCCTGGCCTGTGAGAAGCCCTTTGGCCTTTTCTAGCATTTATCTGGTCCTCGACCCCGCCGGTGGCTGCAGGAAGCCGAGAGGATCCGACACAAACAGCCTGGAGCATCTGCGTACGTGTACAACTCAGTACAGCGTACGTACGAGATATGAGATATGAGATACGCCGGTTTATCTGGACCGGCTTATCTCTCCAGCCTCAGAGTTTAGTCCTCCATGGAGGCTATAGTCGCCGCCGATGACGCACTTCCGGGAATTCCACCCAGATGGAAGTCCTACCCGAGAAGCTCAGCTGCTAGCTTAAGCTCGCGGGCTGTAAGGAACAGGTGTTGCCGCCGCCTCAATCTTACACGCCCTTGTCGGTAGCGCCCACGTTGCCTGTGCAATTGGCGCCCCGGTGGGCGGCGCTCTATGGAGAGAGTGGACGTCCGGGAATATCGGCGTCGACACCAACAGGCGCTCCGCTCGGAACTGTCGCGTTTGCCGACATCGCTGACGGCCGACTCTCCGGACTGCCGCCTGCGGGTGCCGGCACCTTCGCCGAGCCCGGTAGCGGCCAGCCACAACTTGGTATGGATAGATAAGGAGACGCACCCCGTTCGTCGAGTAGAGCTGCTCTATTGGAACCGACCTAGACTGAGCTGGCCTAGGTCCGGGGCAGCATGGAGCCCGCATCCGCTCTCCGCCACCAGTGCCAAAGTCAAGGGAATAGAAGAGAAAATAGAGTCGAGATAAGGCGCACATCGCCGCACTCCTATGTACAGCACAGCATGATGCCGAAAAACATATGTACCTTTTCACACGCGCGCACCCTCAGAATCCATATCCCGCTTTAGACCAACCATATCTATCCCACCACCATTGCAAGACTTCCCCCCTTCCCCGTAGCTGCGATACCAGCCGACACTAGTGCCTCACCCCCTTCCAGTATCCCCCTTCCCCAGGTTTGTCTACCGCGTGAGCCTCTGGGCGCCGCTGGCCATCATGATGCGGCTGTACCAGGTGTGCAGCTTCTCCATCCACACGGGCATGGGCCCGACGATGCCCTCGACCTTGGAGGCGCTGGTGAAGAAGCAGCTCTTGAGCCCCAGCTCGACCTCGTTGCGCTCGCGGTCCACCTCGGCGTACATGACGAACAGGCCGTCGCCCTCGCGCGGGCCCTGGTGGCGCGGCGAGTCGCCGCAGCGCACGGTGATGGCCGAGGGCGTCTTCTCCACCACCTCGAAGTGGTCGGTGATCTGCGTGCCCACGTCGTAGGTGCTGCCGGAGAGCTGGGCGGGGGTCCACAGCGACTTGGGGGTCTGGGCGCGGTACTTGCGGGCGAGGTAGATGCGCTGGATGGCGTAGCCTGTTTCCCCCGGTCGAACGTCAGTCATCTCACCGAGCAAGAACAGAACGTGTAGGTGGTAAGGTCACAAGGGGGAGGAAGGGGGAGGAAAACGCACCCCATCCGCTCCAGACGCCGCGGCAGAACTCGACGGCGAGGTCGCCGTCCTTCTGCAGCAGCTCGGGCTTGATCTTGTCGAGGGGGATGCGCTTGATGCAGACGTCCTGCGTCGTGGGGTTGCGGTGGATGTTGTACTTCTGGTACATGGCCGACGTCCAGATGGGGTCGTTGCGCGGCAGCGGGCACAGGATCGTCGTGGTGCCGCCCAGGTACCCGACGAAGGCGGTGCCGGTCAGCACGCCGGTGTAGAACACCTTCTTGATGACACCCATCTCGCCGCGAGACTTGGCGGGTTGGCCGGAGGCGAATTGACGGTGTTTGGAAGCAGATTCGAGATGTGAAGCCGGGGGTTGGGTGTGAGGTGACGGCGGTGGTATGGAAGAGAGGAAGCTTTGTTTGTTTGGAGCTTTGGCTTTGGCTGCGTCGCGTGATGTCTTCCGTGACCCCTTCTTTCTCCGCTGCCTGCCGGGCCATTTTCGGGCCCGGATTTATGAGCCGAAAGAGAAGCCCCACAAGGGAATTTCTCGGTTTATCTCGTTACGAGCTGCAAACGGTAAGTAATACCGGCAATTCGGTAATTCATCGTTTTCAGCTTTTGCCCATCTTTTTTCTTAGATTTCAGCACACATGAGGCACGGAGTAGTTTTTACTAAGGTAGGTACGTTACCTGTGTCTCTATACAAGATGACCGGATTTCCAAATTCCCTATGGTACCGGCAGAAAAGCGTCTTGAATAGGACCCTGATGACGTTGCTGGGCCGTTTCTTAAAATAGCTGCCGCCGTTCGCGACTCTTCCCCACGATCCAGGGATGCATACTATGATACAGGTAGGGTACTGGACCTACAGGGTTGTCTTCCTTCTTCCATCAGTGGTGCCGGCTCTCCTGATCTTCGCGGGAAGCGCATCAGACTGTCTTTGCCCGGTGATCTCGTCGTGTCTTTTGTTCTTTCTGGTCGGACGGAGTGTGGCCCGGCATGTCAGTGGCTGCGTTTCTTTGGCTGTCGACCCTGGGGATCTGTCGCCATGACACAGGAGCCGTCTCATGGTCCCGTTTCGGGCAATGAGCTCTGAGCTCTGGTCTCTCTGCTCACCATCTGATATGGTTTGTGCCATATTGTCTCTGGCATGTCTCCTCGTTTTATTATTCTTCTTTCTAGCAAGTGCTAGACACCGTATTTACCAAGAGCCGTCTGTCTGAACCATGGGCACCTACTCCCATCGGCAGCTCCGTGCTGCGTTTACTTTCATCGTTCGACCTCTCATCCTCGCCGTCGCTGTGACCCTCCTGGTTCGGCTGCTCTTCTCTACCCGAACCCCTCTCAAGAAGCCCCAGAAGCAGCAGCATCACCACCACCACCACCACCACCACCACCAGCTCACCAAGGCCCTCGTCATCGCTTCCACTAGCGCCGACGACACCGCATGGCTCTCCTCCGTGCCGTCCGACTGGGCCGTCCACAACTACATAGTCGACCGGCCCTCCGCCGCCGCCGACTCCGCCGCCTCCGACACCGTGCCCGCAAACAAGGGCAACGAGGCCATGGCCTACCTGACCTACATCATCACCCACTACGACGCCCTTCCCGACGTCGTCTTCTTCCACCACGCCCACCCTTCCGCCTGGCACCAGGAGCTCGACTCAGCCGCCGAGGTCTCCGCCCTGCGCGCCCAGCACGTCGCACGCGCCGGCTTCGCCTCCGCCCGCTGCCTGCCCGGCTGCGAGAACGTCATGCCCCTCGCCCCCGCCGGGGGCGGCGTCCCGCTCGAGCGCTTCGGCGGCCGCCTGGGCCGCGACGTGCTGCTGACGAGCCTGCTGGAGGCGTTCCTGGACCGCGACGCCGGCGAGGAGGTGCCGACGCGGCTGGCGGCGCCGTGCTGCGCGCAGTTCGCGGTCAGCAGGGGCGCGGTGAGGGCCCGGAGCAGGGAATGGTGGGCGGAGCTGAGGGGGTGGCTGCTGGAGACGAGGCTGGACAGCATGACGAGCGGGAGGCTGCTGGAGTACACCTGGCATGTGTGGTTTGGGAAGGAGGCAGAGCAGTGAGTTGAGCCCCTTGCCTGCCTTCAGGTTTGTGCAGTGCCATTAGCTGACCGTACATATCAGTTGCCCGGATTATGAGGCCTGCAGGTGCCATGTCTTCGGCATCGGCGACTGTGAGCGGTACTTCGAGCTCGAAAAGACCTTCTGACCGATTTGTTTCCCTTGTTACTCGCAGGGCGTTTGGAGTCTGGATGCAGTGTCCGGGGAACACTGACTGGTAGATAGTACCAACTTACAACCTTGATTTTCCCTTCGCAGCACCGAATGATGTTAGATAATGAGGACGATGCATCGCAACGAGTCTGTGAGTTCGCCAATGGTTCCTCCCGACGAAAAAAATATGATGGCGCGTCAGCGCACAGGAGCGCTAAACCCTTCTCACACCGGCCTGGTCAATGTTGACGACCCCGGCGCGTGTCTCAACGATCTGTGCTGCCTCGCTACCCTCGATCCTGAATCTTCAAGACCTATATACTGCGGCTCCTCGCCTCTGTCTCCACGACGCCAGACGGGCGGCGCATGACCCCTGACATACCAGTCAATGGGTGAATGCACACTGGCGATCACCGCAGTCCGCAGCCCAAGCTCACGGATAGCGCGACACTCACTGCTCGATGACCTGAGCCTCAACATCCGGCGTCTCCTCGGAGCCGTCAATGTGGAGGCCTTTACCCGGCGTGCTGCGCCAACCAGGTCAGCAGGTTAGTCGATGAAGGGACGGTCGTCCTGTAGAAAGCTGCAGGACAGGCGTAAGACAGCGACAGGGGCAAGGCGATGCACGTCGCGTTCGACCACGGCGTTGAGAAAGGCGGTCGTCCCTAACATCACGGACGACACGCGGGCTAGGTCCACCAGACCAGGCCAACACGGTGCCAACAGCGGCATCAATTCCCTTGATTGGGTGACGCATCGTTGCGGTCTTGAGGTAGGCTAGTACGCCGCGTCCGGGCATCGCGTGCTGAGTGGGATCCAGGACCACGGCGTCGGTGTTTGTACCTTGCATACAGCTTCAGCTTTAAGTCCACCAATGAATGGAGACCGCTTGTCTGTGATCAGAACACATTCCCGATATCAATCCTGACTCGGATTCGGGGCGATTGGCTGGTTTCCATGTCGTGATAGAAGGGGCGCCTTAGCCACTGATCGTGTCTCCAACTCCTCGTCTGATGAGTGATCTAGCTGCGCAAGGGATGGCTGAAATTGCCGAAACAGTCAACTGTCGAGTTCCTGAACGTCCAGAGTGTTGCAGAACCACTCAGTTCAGGGCCTGCAGCTGTAGGCACAACCTGTGCCGGCATAGGGCTGGCTGCTCCAACGTGTCGAGAGGTCCCGAGACCGGAAAAGCCATGTGGTCTCGCCATGTCCAGTTCCACTAATTGTCGTGCCATCTCCCGGTGCTCTGGGCCGCCAAGTGCCGTGCTGCTTGGTGTTGTGCCATTTCTGCGTTTAGCATCCCGCTAACCGGGTCGCCAACATCAAGATCACCGAGTCTCAACGCTGCTAGGCGATTACGACATCGCGCCTAATCGTTCGCCATGCATCCCGGGCTTCTACAGCCTACCGATACGAATGAGATGCAGAAGTACAAAAGACATGAAGTACATGGCCCGGACGCACTGGCCGTCAGAGTCGGATTCAAAGTCCAGCTCAGAGCGACACGATAGGAAAGAAGGGTCTTTATTACCTACTACAATGGGTTTACTCAAGCAGTTCAGGAGAGTCGCCCAGCTCCATCATGGAGACGATGACATACCGATTGACCGGTGGCAGAACCCGGATCTGGTGCCGCTCCCTCCAAGTAAGCCTGCCTTCCTTGCTCGCTGACAGACAACCCGAACAAGCAAAGCTAACTGCTGAGCGTCTACCCGTCACTACAGATCGAAGACAGTGGACAGACTTTGACTTCATCGGTCTGTGGAGCACCGTCTTCCTCACAATCTACGGCTGGCAGGCGACTTCGTCTCTGCTATCCTTTGGACTCAATGTCTGGCAAGCGGTGATCTGTACTATTGTCGCGCGTGTCCTCCAGTACCTTATCGTGCTCACTCTTGGATGGTTAGTATCATATGAGCTCCCGTCTTACTACTGCTCCAAGGAGGAAGATAGAAAGGCTAAAATAAAACACGCAGGATCGGAGGCGTCTGGCACATCTCCTACACTGTTCAATCTCGGTACACGTTTGGCATCTGGGGTTCCATCCTCCCAATCATTGTCCGGGTTGGAGTAACCTGCGGTACGTAAACCACCGCAAGTGTGTAGGTATCTGGGTGTCTTAGGACATAGCTGATATCGCTGTTGGGTGCACCTAGTTTGGTACGGAGTCCAGAGCTTTACGGGCGGTCTTCTCGTCAGCACCCTCCTGTCGACTATCTTCTCCTCCTACCAGCATCTGCACAATACCCTGCCCGCGTCCGCGTCCATGACCACGAAGCAGTTCGTTGGTTTTGTGATCTATAACATCATCGCGATCCCGCTGCTGTACCTGCCGCCCGACCGGCTAAGGAAACCCCTGCGGGTGGCCCTGGTCGCGAGCGCGATATCCATCTTTGGCCTCTCCATCGGCCTGATGGCTGCTGCCGGGGGCGCAGGACAGTACATCAAGACGCCAACGGCAGCTAAGGCCGGCTCCGAGCTCGGGTGGGCCTTTGTGCACGGCATCATGACTCTCCTTGGCGGCAACGCTGTCGGCATGACCAGCCAGACGGACTTCTCCCGCTTCGCCCGCCGACCACAGAACCAGATCTGGGGCCAGGCGTTCGGTGTGCTATTCTTCGGTCTGGTGGTGCCCGTCTTTGGCGTCCTGGGCACTTCGGCCGCCGGCAAGCTGTACGGCGACGTCACTGAGCTGGGCCTGTGGAATCCGCCCAACATCGTGCAGCTGTGGCTGGACACGGACTACCACAACCCTAAGCTCAGGGCCGCTGCTTTCTTCAGCTCCTTAGGCCTCCTGCTTAACATCCTGGCTCTGAACTCGGTGGAGAACGGCGTGTCGGGAGGCATGGACTTTGCGGGACTGTGGCCCAGGTACATCAACATCCGGCGGGGGTCGTACCTGATCGCAATCGTCTCCGTGGCATTGAATCCCTGGTACATCATTGCCAAAGCGTCCGCTTTCACCTCGGCGCTTAACAGTTTTGGAAGTGAGTCATTTTCACCTATACGTCTTTCTGGGATGTCGTCACTAACCCCTACTGCGCCGCAGTCATTCTCGGTCCAATCATGGGCGTCTTCACCGCAGATTATTACGCGGTGCGGCGGAGGAAGGTAAAGCTGAGTGACCTGTACCATGACAGCCCGAAAGGGATCTACTGGTTTACCCGTGGGATCAACTTCCGAGCCTACGCAGCTTGGATCTTGGGGTTCGCGCCATCCATCGGCGGCATGGCTTCGGTGGACCCGGCGAACTCCATCCCAATCGGGCTGACGAGGACCTTCTACACGGGATTCCTCACAGGGTATACGATCTCGTTCCTAGTCCACTGGGGGCTTGGGGTCGTGTTCCCTCCAGCAGGGCTCGGTCAGATTGACTCTTATGATTCGGTACGTTATAATAACCGCAATGAATTACAAGAAAGAGATCTCTGCTAATTCGCTATACACAGTTCGGAACATTCACGCCTGATGAGGCAGCTAAGCTCGGTATTGAACCTAATCTGGGTGAGAGAGGGAACCCTCGGCCTGGCGATTTTGATGATGAGATCGCACACGAAAAGGAGACCGCTCAGGTCCACGGGACGCCGCTCTGAAAATCTGTTCACGTATTTAGAGTTGACACGTAAAATAATGGTGACAATGTATTCGTCTCAAAGACATCCCTCCGTTCAGGTCCTGGGTTCAGCTGGAGGGTCCATCAAAATGGGTCTTGAGGCTCGGTGGTGACTTGAAACCCTAAAGACAACACGCCCATACTTCTTAGACTTCATTGACATCGTCCAAACCATGTGCTGCGCGAAGTGCACATATACCAAGATCAAGCGGCATCTCTACTGACACTGAATAGACCTGTTGCCGTTCGGTAGATCTCCGGACTATGCAGCTCTCTGGTGTTGTGACAAAATGGCCCGACGGTTTGGTTAGTGTTGACGCCATCCGCGCCAACGATTGCCTCGCGGACTTGGTGCTGTCTGCTCCGGTCCGGTCCCGGAGAACCCGGGATGTCTCTTCTCCCCGTAGGATTGGACTCAGATAAGGAGCCAAGCACGCTAGGCAAGTCGAAAGTGTTTATCATAACGAGTCACACCCCGGTTCTCCATTCTGTCTTCGATTGGGCATATTGATCGAGAGACACCACGGTACTCGAGCCAAGATATCGGGTGTACCCATCAGAAATGGCGAATGTTGCTGAACTCACGAGCCTGGAGAATTACAAGGCGGAATTGAGCAAGCCGGGTGTAGTTGTCATTGATTTCTTCTCGACACAATGCCCGCCATGCAAGGCAAGTCCGCATTATCGCTCCAAGTAGCTGTGCGCGATATTGCTGACCAACCTTACCTAGGTTGTTGCACCTTTATACGAGAAGATCGCCGCGAAGCCAGTAAACGGTGACGTGAGATTCTTCAAAGTGAGTAGAGATATCCGCAAGGTCTAACTGACACCTTCATGCGTCACGCCAGAAACTGCTTCCCTAACCTAGCATACACTGACTCACTCTTCAGATCAATGGCCTTGAAGAACCCGGCTACACGATACAGCAAACAGCAGGTGTGGTCTGGTGGCCAACGTTTGTGATTTACGAAAACGGCACAGAAACTTGGCGCAGGAAGGTGCCAAACCCTCCATCTTTAGAACCGGTTAACGAGCTGGAGAAGTACTTGGATGACAGGCAAACCTCAGCTTAGCCGTCCGTGGCTGTCCTTGCGATTGTTTCTATGATCAGTTATCATCCACATTGTGGCAACACCAGCGTATTCCTGAGGGTAGTTGAACTCAAGAACTGTTAATAGAAAGGTCTTGCCCGTTATCACGAGGCTCTCTATATCATCTTCCAGCTGTGGCTATTCTTACACTAACTCACAAATAGAACAGCACAGCTAGTTCAGCCGTACCATTTCCACTCACTGCTTCACAGTCAGAAGGTTCCTAGCAACCGCACTGAGCCAAAGATAGCTCTCATCAAGCCTCCTTGGCCCACTGCTTCCCGCTCCACAGCCCTCCCGTCGTCCATAGCCAGTAATCACGTCCCTTGACGAGCCAGACCAGGAAGCTCGGCACCTGCCCCCCATCATCGCGCCAACCCCCTTGCTCTTCCCGATTGGGACCAGCTGTGTCTCGCGCGTGTCCTCCTTGAACACCTTGTCATCCCCAACCTCGGCTCCTTGCTTCCCAGCAGCGAGGAGCAGGTCCCGTTTGATGTTCGCCCCTAAGATTGGCACCGCCGCGAGAACGTTGTGCACAGCCGGCCGCGCATAGTTGGACGCATCGCCGATAGCGTACACCCGCGGACCGGCCCCGTCGACGCGGAGGGTCGACTTGTTGGTGTCGACACGACCATCGGGAACGAGCAGCGAGGCGTCGACGAAGTCAGTGTTCGGGCGCACACCCATCGCCGGGATGTACAGGTCCGCTTCGAGCATTCTTCCGTCACCGAGGGTCACCGTCGCTCGGCTGCTGACGGCACTCTCCCTGCCAGCGTCCGCCGGTGCGACGGTCGTGACGCGTGCACCCTTGATAACGGTCACGCCGAGTTTCGCAAGATATATCTCGGCCTTCTTTGCTAGTGCGGGTCGCAGAGCGGGCAGGATCTTGGAGCCCGCTGTCACGATAGTGATGGCGACGTTGGGGCTCTTTGATCCCCGTCCGTTGAGGTGCTCGCCCAGCTCGCCCGCCGTCTCTACGCCTGCTGGGCCGCCGCCCGCAATGAGGATGCTCTTGGCGCTCGTCAGGGCTGTCCTAAAGGATGCCCAGCACTCGTGAAGGACCTTCTCGTCCTTAGTGAACCCGAGAAGAGATGAAGGTGTTGACGCGCCGGTGGCGATGACTAGCGCGTGGTAGTCGATGGTCTCAGTCGCTGTATCGCCATCGCCGGCCAGCGTCACAGAGACGGTGCGACCCGCGTGGTGTAGCGCCGTTGCGCGGCCATGGATGAAGCGGAAGCTGCCTTTGCGGTACTGCTCAAAGAGGGCCGGGATGCCCACAAAGAGCTTGTCCTGAGGAAACATGTCGTCTGAGATCAAGGCACGCGGGCAAGCGGGCCGGTCCATTGTCTGCGTGGAGGGGCTAACCAAGACGACTTGGTAGGACTCCTCCTCTGGAAGTTGAAGGACGGCATGCTTGAGAAGATAGTGCGCGATGGATACGCCTCCATATGAGCCGCCGAGGATGACGATTTTCTTTTCCAGAACCATCTTGGGCGACTGAATTGAAGAAGTCAGAAAGACAATGGACCAAACACGCAGAGATTGAAGAAGAATTTCCAACACTTGAACGGCTGTTTATACCCTTCAAATGCCGCCAACCCGGACGGGTTCGGGCGGAGGAACGGCTGAAGACCCCTGAAGAACTCCCGACAGACGAAGCCATCACGACCGTGCGCGGACGAAACTCGTTCGTTCGGCCGAAGGACCCAAACAGCACCATGCAGGAAGCTTGCGACCTCGGAGCACTTGATCTGATTCACCAGCCATTGAGAACATAAAGACACTTACGGAATCAATCGTAATGCATGTCTACTCAAAGATTAATCATTTGCGTTCTATTCTCTCTTCCTAGTCCACGAAGGTTCGTTCCAATTTCAGTACATTCTCATCCATCAGGCTACTATTATCAGTATTATGAAATACCGACAACATGTCACACTTCTTTTCTATTTCCTTGCAGAAGCACGTTTTGGACAATGCTTTTGCTTCTTCGTCGTAACCCCTGGTCAAGTCTGGAAGAAGCCGCCTTCAGAGGATATATTGTCACGGATTCTGCCAGGTGCTTTGCCAGTCCCGTCAGCTGGTACGGATTCGGTTTACCGTACCAAGCAGTGAAGGAAAATGTCTAGGCCTGTCACAGTGTTTGCATAGTAGTGTGGACTGGTAGTTGGTATCGCACTAATGCAGCCTGCTGACGGGCAAACGTCATGGACTGAACTGCAACGAAGACGGCGGCAGCTATTCCCATTTGCTAATGAAAATCACGGAAATGTCGACCTCTACCGTGTCCTTGTTGACTGTAAGCTTATTTTGCCCTCATATGTGAACGTGACAACCCGCCCAGGCTTACATGAGGTGATCATATTAATACCCTCAACGCCAAATTTTTCTGGCTCCAGCTGCTACCGCATACGATTATCATAGATCTCCTCTAAACAAGACCTGGAAAGAGAACCATAATGGCACCATCAGGTCTCGCAATCCTCATCGGTGCCGGCCGCACATCTGGAGCCGGCATAGCTCGCGTGCTTGCCGACCCCTCCCAAGGTAACCTGGCCGTCGCCATCCTCGCCCGCAACGCAGACAACCTCAGCGCCCTCGCCGCTGACCTCAGAAAGTCCTCTAACGGCGGTATCCTCCACCCTTTCCCTACAGACACCCAGCCGGACAACCTGCGCTCTACATTCGGTGCCATCGCCGCCCACCCCGAGTTCCAGGGGCTCAAGCTCAAGCTTGCCATATACCACATCAAGCACAGCAGCAAGAAGCCCTTCCTGGAGGAGACGTCCGAGGAATTCGGCGACAGCCTGCAGACGTACACAACCGGCGCCTTCACCTTCGCGCAGGAGGCGCTGAAGCTCATCTACGCGCAGAACGGAGGTCAGACGCTGCTCGCGGACACGGGCGGCGCTAAGAAGGGCACTATCATCTTGACAGGGACGCTGGGCGCGATCCGCACCAACCCGGGCTACGCAGCGTACGGGGCCGGGCGAGCGGCGGCGCGGATGGTCGCGCAGGCGGTGGCTAAGGAGCACAGCAAATACGGGGTGCAGTGCGTGCACGCGATTGCGAACGGGGCCATTGCGGACGAGGACAGCGAGGCGACCAGGACGGGGAAGAAGATGAGCGCCGAGGAGGTGGGACGGACGTATCTCTGGCTGGCAAGGCAGCCGAGCACCCTATGGGTACACGAGCTGGACCTGAGGCCGGCGCAGGAATCGTTCTAAAGCTGTTTGATCACTTCTCTGTCATAGGGCTTCGGTTCTGGAGAATCCCTGGAGCACTCCTATTACAGGGCAGAAAAGCAAATTCTAAAAGTGCATTTTGCGTGTAAAACAGTACAACCAGCAAGACGCTATTCGTATCTACTCCGACCTTGGGAAGATGTCCTTGTACTCCAGTAGAGCCTCCTTATAACCCAGCGGCTTGCGGCCCGTCAGCTTCTCAACAGTATCTGAAGTCTGTGCCATGAACCCGCGCGCCACCATCTCACCGCAACAGAGCAAATCGCCAATGCACAGCTTCATGGGCAGCGCCGAGAAGTCACCCTCAAAGCTCTCCGGAAGCCCGCGGTCCAGCCACCACTTCTTCAGCTCCTCGTCAGGCGTGTCCACAAACTGCGCCTTGTAGCCGCTCTGGCTGTTGATCCAATCGAACACTTCCCTGTCGGTGACGGCCTCGGGCCCAGTCACGTCGTAGATGGTATTAGGCTCGCCCCTGCCGAGCAGCAACGCGGCCGCGACCCGACCAGCGTCTTCGCGGGCGACGTATGCTCCCTTCTGGCCATGGCTATTATTGAGCCATCGGTCGCCGCAGAACTTCCACGATTGGGCAAACAATGCAGGGATGTTGTCCATGTAGAGATAGTTGCGCTGGATGCTATACTGGAGTCCCGAACCGGTGACGACGCCCTCAATGTAGTGGTGATCGCGCGGCAGGAACGGGATGTCCTCGTCCCTCTCTGCCTGGATCCCCGCGCCCACGAAGGACGTGTAGCAGACGCGCTTGACGCCGGTCGCCTTCGCGGCCTCGACGACATTCCGGGCCTGGCGACGTCGACCCTCACCGAACAGCCAGGTTGAGATCAGGGTGACCGCCTCTGCGCCAGCGAAGACCCGCTTCAGGCTTTCGGGATCATCATAAGTGGCGACCTGCACCTCCGCGCCCTTGCTCTTCCATTCCGCGAGCTTGTCAGCGGGGATGGTGTCGAGTTGATACGTTGTGAAGACCAGCTTCTCGTCTGGCTTGGCGATTTGCACTGCATAAGAAGCGGCGATACCACCGAGGTGGCCGTCGACGCCGGTGAGGACGTACTTGGGCATGGTGCTTGGTTTGAGGAATTTGGAGAGCAGTCTTGCTGTCATTTTGACGCCCACTGTCCGAAGCCAGGCTTCTTAAAAAGAGACAGGCCGAGGTCTAGCTTCTCCAAAGAACTCCCCCTCGGACCACCCGGCGGCGACTGGAGATGTCCCATCATGTTATGTCCCAAACGGTCACACCACACTAATTGGCTAGGCACCGTGATGGGTAGGGCCAGCACTAAGGATCACGCTCGGCTCTCCAGTTCCTCTCGCCGTACATCCGGTGAGCGATGTCCAGCTGGTCTGCAGAAACGGCCGGCATGCGTAAAATGTGGCATATAGGCTATAGCTGTCGGAAAAGCCTCATAAGACAACAGAAGCACCTGAGTTATACTAAGTATTTCGATAAGACTAGATATTTCCTACATACAACGGGTGAAGATGAGTCGCCCGACGAGACGAGCGCCACCAGGTGATTCAGTGGCTCTTCACTTTGCGGGGAAACATACCGCCGCTAGGGGAAAGCATCTTCCACACTACCATATGAAGCTAGCTGTTGTGTTTCTCTTTGTTTCTGTTCAGTCCCAACGTGCCTAAGTAAAGCGGCAATATTAGTGGTAGGTTAATATGCTTATCTTGGCCGGTTAGACAATAACATATAGGCCTCAGCTTAGTACTGTATCGCAACTGAGTAAATATGAGAAGCGACGCCTCCAAAAAAGCTTCAAGGTTTAAGAATACAGACGCTGATCGTGAATCACGCTGCAGTAAAGTGTCGAACTCTCATAGCTGGGCAGGATGGGCTTCGATAACCGGCTGCCTTTCATGACCCTTCCTCTGCCCATATGCTCTTGCGAGAACTTGCTCCGACGCCAACCGTTCATAATCCTCCTCGGTTAGTGTCCTTTTCCGGATAGCCACGACGTGCTCGAGCATACTGATAGCCTCCTCAACCCGTCCCTCGTAGAGGTATGCCCGTGCAAGAGTGTTCTCCGGCGTCAATCGATGGTGGTCCTCTTGCGATAGCGTTCTTTTTCGGATGGGTAAGACAGACTCGAGCATACTGATAGCCTCCTGAATCCGACCGTCTTCGAGGTATGCTCGGGCCAGGGTATGTTCTGACGTTAACCGATGATGGTCCCCTTCCGCTAATGTCGTCTTTCGGATGGCCACGATGTCCTGAAGCATACTGACAGCCTCTTTTACTCGCCCATCGTCGAGATATGCCCTTGCGAGGGCGTGCTCTGATGTTAATCGAGAATTGTCTTCTTCGGATAGTGTCCTACTTTGGATAGTCACTACGCATTCGAAGATATCAATAGCCTCTCTGATCCGTCTATCGTCGAGATATGCGCTTGCGAGTTCGTGCTCTGACGTTAATCTTGAATTGTCCTCTTCAGCAAGCGTCCTCTTCCGGATCGCTACCACGTGCTCAAAGATCTTGATGGCCTCTTCGATCCGCCTATCCTTGAGATACGCTTTTGCGAGCCCATGCTCTGACGATAATCGAGAATTATCCTCTTCCGGAAGCCTCCTCTTTCGGATGGCCACCACGTGCTCGAAGATATCAATGGCCTCTTTAATCCGTCTATCATCGAGATATGCACTTGCAAGTTCGTGCTCCGCTGTCAATCGGGCATCATCCTCTTCGGCCAGCGTTCTACGCCGGGCGGCCACCACATGCTCAAACATGCTGATGGCTTCTTTGAAACGTCGGTCTATGTCAAGGCATTGTCCAACTCGAAGACAAAGATCATACTTCACGTCAATCTCATACTCTTTGCTCCTGTAAAGGACACGGAGCGTATGCGGGAGGTAATCTCTCCATAGCCCACGGTTCACTACATCAGCAGACGGAAAAGTTGCCGCAAGATGTCGAATAGCAGCAATTTCTGTCTCTTTCGCATACTCTTGTTTCTCGATCCACAGTCTTATCGCCGCATGCACAAGGTTGTGCATGTCGAACGTGTCGCTTTCCCCTCGTCTAGTTAGGAATGCATACCCACAGAGCGTCCCAATGGCGTCCACCATCTCCTCCTCCGTTTCAGGTTGAGGCAGTATTGAATGTGGTATGGCCTTCGGCTCGATGCATGATATGAATGAAAGTAGATTGGCCGCAGTTCTGCTGGATCGGCGGATGTGCTCGAAGCTTACGCGCCACGTCGTCGTTACCGCGTTCTGGGAGCCAGCGTATCTTGTAGTATCGCGAAATTCTTTGCTCATTAGACTGACCATGCCCTTCTCTGCGCCTCGTAACAGGCTAAGGTACTTCCCTATGGATACCTGTTTCTTATTCAAGTATGCAGCGGCTTGGACGATAGCCAGGGGAAGATGGGTGAGTTCGTTCAACAGCTCTGTGAGTGCCGCCGTGTCGTTCATGACCTCCTTCCGCAGGACTAAGCTTCCAAGAAGGCTGACTGCCTCCTCGCTGTCCATCCTTTGCAGCTCAACGATGTCGCTCCCAGCAGCGTCCACTGCCACCTCCCGAGATCGTGTAGTGAACAGCGTCAGACCCTTATCGCTTTCCGGGAGATATCTGGCTATGCCAACTGAGCTTTCGAAGAGTACGTCCATGTCGTCCGCATTGTCCGCAACGAGAAGCCAGGGCCCGGCCGCCTCCGAACTTAGAAACCTCCGTACTGATTCCTTGATATCCTTGTCGTCACTTCGTTTCCGAATCGGGAGTGTCCTAGCCATCTCGACATACGCTTGTTCAAAAGTAGCCTCGCTCAGCATTGGTACCCAGAAGATAGAATAATCGGGCCTATTCTCCTTGGTCCAGTATGCAAGCTGCAAAGCCACCTGAGTCTTGCCCACGCCGCCTAGTCCGACGAGCGCTGCCCTTGGATTCTCCTGAGTGAATAGCTTATCTCTCAGTGCTTCGAGTGCGCCTTTCCGCCCCACGAACCGTTTGTTCTGGCGGAAAGGGATGTGGAAACACGGCTCCGCGACACGGCTAACGGCACTTTCCGATGATAGTGCAGGAGATGATACATCTCCTTGCCCATGCTGAAGAAGCGAATTGGTTGCCTGTCCTGCCCACCTCTTTAACTCCCCAACAACCCGGATGAAGCCGGTATTTTCTGCCAGGTCGAACCTGACCATATCCCTGTGGTCTGCATGAATGCTAGCAGATGTATAGCCCTCCAAGGTTGCAGACTCTTTGCTCACGACGTGCCCCACATGCGACAACGGCAGCTCTTCGAAGAAACATATCACGTCGAGACGTCTACCAGCCTCCCGAAGTTCCCGCACCATAGATAGAAACCGGCGTTGGATTGAGTCGAGCAGTTGATTATCGGTTTCGAGGACCGCCAGCAGGGACTTGTTCGTGGACTTGACAAGTCCGAGGGTAGAAGCAGGTATCTTGGTCCAATCCGCCATCCAGGACCCCCTGTGAGGCGTGCCCATGAACATTATTCCAACGACATTATCGAATATGTCACGAAGATGAGATTCGGGGTTGTTTCGTGAGAGCAAGATAGCCTCCTTGCAGACAAGCCCGCCGAGGCTGTGTGCGACGAAGATCAGTGGGCGAGAGGTCGCACCTCGCGAGGCTCGGTTGTTCGTCAGGTCGTTCAAGAGGTTCGTGGCATGGTCGACCAGTCGATTCATCGACGCAGCCGACCTGCGCACAACGTATGCGTCGTAGCCGTACGTGAGGAGACAAGCGTTCGGGAGCTGGGGAGGGAGGTGCGCTTTGGGCCAAGGCGTCGAGTGCCCATGGGCCGTCCATGTGCTCCGTTTGTTGCCGCTCAGGCCGTGGACGAAGCAGATGTCGACGGTCGCTTCAGCACAGTCGTGCCATACTTCAGGCCCGTCTGGAAAAGACTGATCGCTACTAGAACTTGCGATGGTTGGAGTAGATTGGGCTATGCAAAGTGACTGCGGCCGGTCTATTGTCGCGCTCGGGCTCGTCGGCGTCACGGAAAGCGACCTAGAGGGCTCCTCCCGTCTCTTGAAGATGGCCAACTTCTTCATCGAGAATCCAACACGTCGAGGCTGGAAAGCAATTTCAGTGGGACCAGGCACAGGGCATGCAAAAGCTGTCTGTCGGAAGGTCGATCTCGATTGTGTGCGGGGTTAACAGGCGAAGACAAAAGTAGGCTATGCAGGGAGGTGCGATGATTTCAGCTGAGGCGCATTATCGGCTGAGACGCTCTGCCAGCTTCGCCTTGGGATTAGCTCGTCCTTTGGATACCCAACCACCGCGGAGTTTTCTAGCTTTCCCTAAGAGCATAGCAATTGCAACGACGTTTCGGTCGTGAATTCACAGGAATATCGGGGGAGGAAGGCGAGTTGTCAATAGATGCTCTGACCCCTACAAGATGCTAAAGTTAAAATGAAAGAGAGACATTCTACAAACAGAGGATTTGACGATAATTCTTGGGGCAGGTCAGCCTATGGACCAGCGCGTCTGATAAGCACTTTGAAGCAGCAGCGGGATATGAAATCCTGGAAGCTAACCGCACGTCGGATCTCATTGCTGGATTTAGACATGTGCGTAGAAGATCTTGATGCGGCAGCTATATTCTCATAGCCGCAAGAAATCGTTCCAATACTCCCAATCCAGCTCGTTTTCGTTCGTCCATCCAAAGCCATCAAAGCCACGCGTGTCCAGAACAGTTGGTATCTGATCGCTATCCCTCCTTCCCTTCTGCCTCTCCTCGCAGAGTAATTGGATGAACATCGGCGCCGCATTCTGGTCCTGATCTAACGACTTCTTGCGCGCCTCCCAAGCCTCCAGAATCAAGTCTCCAAGAGCGACAAAGAAAGGATTCTCAGTATCCCCGATCAGCTCGGGGTGCTCGTTATAGAGGCTCTCGACAAGCTTCCAAGCTAAAGCTACCCGGTCACCAGTATACCGCCGCCGCAGATCGCTGATGACCCAGATGTAGGTGTCTAGCTGGTACTTGTATGTGTTCGTCAGGTGCATAAATAGGTGCTGTGAGAACTTGCTGTGCATGGCTATGTCGATCATTTTCAGCGAGGTTACAGCCGAATCGAAGAGTATGTCACTCTCCTCCCGCGTGATGTATACGTCGCCACCGCCAGCAGCAGCTCGACTCCGCGGATGGTGGATCTTGAAGCGCATGCTAGCGACAGCAAGGTTCCCCATTGCGCATGCAAGGCCATGGAGTGGTATGCGCTTGTCACAGTTACGAAAGAACCTCTCCCGGTAGATGGCCTCAATCTCATTAATGACCTCGTCCGCCAGCTCCACCGACCTCTTTCCCTTTACGGGGCCGTGAATGACAGCGTCGAACATCTTGGCGGCTGTAGGCGAGGATCGAAGCCAGTCAAAGACCTGGAACTTCAGCAAGACGCAGAGCATCTCCGTCGGGCCATTGTGCTCGGCAGGAGCCTCGGCCATGTCAGGGTCCAAATCTGCGTCGTTGACGTTGAGCGGGAGGCGGACGTTCCCGAACTCGGATAGTGGCGGGCTCATTCCCACAGCAGGAGCAGGACCGACGCGGTTCCGAGAGTCGAGCGCATGCAGCTGAGACCACAGACGGATTCGCATTTCCTTTTCGAAGAATGAGATCTCCGGGCTGGTGTTCTCTCGGTGTAGACCCATCTTCTCGCCTAATCTTATGGCAGCGCCAGTCAGGGTGGTAGTTAGGTTTGACTCTGGGTCAGCCAAGAAAAACAGGACGAATGCCTGCAGAACCTCGAAGTCCCTCGCCGTTAGAAAGTCGGCTGCGACGAGGGCCCGGAGGGTAGCCACTCGATAACGTGTCAATAGGACGTCCCTAGTCTCACCAAAGATGGCCTGGCATGCATCCGAAGATAAGGAAGTAACAGCGAGAGTATAGATGGCAAACAACGTGGCTGTCAGAGGCTTCGATACATTGGCAAGATCACAGCTTGCGTCTATGATACGTTGCTGCAGGGTAGGAACATGAACGATCTTCGTCAGGGGGTTCACTCTTTCGACGAAAACTTGCCAGAGGTGGAAGAGGTGTCTTGGTTCTGGGTGCAAATCGTGTAGTTCCGGTTCTGTAATTGTCAAGATCTCTCGAAAGCTGGGTGTAGGATGGAGCAAGGGGTCGTCTTTGTGACGGAGGCTCTGGATGGGAGGGTACTTCAGCTTAACACGGGCTAGAAGTCAGTTTTTAATTCAAAACGAATATACGGGATCAACAGACCTCTGTGCTCAGACTTGACCATAGGCATCTAGAGTTATGATTAACACCTGGTTCGCCGGCAAATGCCAGGCTGTCATCTTACCGTTCTGTTGTTGGCATAGTGTTGTCGGTTAAAAAGACTTGTTGGATAGAAGGCCTAACCGCGGATGGAGTAGGCGCTGGGCTTGTGGGCTTGCTCTCCTTCGGTTTGACCTCCAGTCCCGACGGTACCCAGGTATTGGCGTAAGGAGTGAAGTCGACATTGTGCTTCCGCATCAGCTCTTCGTATTGAGCTAGGCGAATGAGCAGATCTTCATCGGCGGAGCGCTTCTGAGGCCGGTATGGGGCAGGAGCATCGTATAAGCACTGGGCCTGCGCTTTGATACAGTTGGCACAGGGGTCGCCTTTATCGCATCTGACCTTGCGACGAGCACAGAGCGAGCAGGCGTGTTTGTGTGGTATCCGCACTTGAGACGTTGATGTCGGTGACGTCATGGCCGTGACTGGCCGGGGCGATGAATAAATCCAATGAGAATCCTTAAGCACTTGTCGATGTCTACATATCTTTGCGTGATGATTGTTAACGAAGGAGAGCCGACTGTCGTCCGTTTTAGATCCAGGGATAATCGGGGCGTTCGGACTTCGGGAGGTTCGGGACCAAAAGAGGCTTAGCGCAGGCCGGTTCGGATCCCGAGCCCCTTTGATGCTGGGGGTGGTGCTTTTCCGGCCTAACTGTACAGACGACAGTCCACTCGCTGGTATCTGAAGGTACGAAAATATAAACCTGGGTAGGTAGATGGTTGCCGGGTTAAAGATGATTCTGCATAAGGTAAATCTAGGACAATGTCTAGACCGCTTGGACCTGATGTATCCAGTCAGACGAACCTCCTGTTCTACCCCGGAGTGATGGCATATGCGTATGACCCTGCACTAGCTGCAACCCTTCGGGCCCGAGTGGAAAGGATACCGTAGCTTGCTGTGACTCGCTCATCCAGGAGTGTCGGGGAAGCCTCCGACGCGCTACAGATACATATACTCAGTATTACTCTCCTTTCCAACGACCCTGCATCGGCCGAGAGTAAGCAACTTCAAATCTTTCACAGCCCTTTTAATCCAAACTCTTGCCTCTAAGGACTTGGTCGTCTGTCTTTCTCCCTCCTCTGTCATTAATATTGGCTTGACGACATCTGACCTTGCCTTCGAAAGCCACGTTCACAGATACTTGAAACCTATCTATTATCTATTACCTACTCCTTTGATCCTTGGCGCTCTTCCTTGAGCCAACAATATAATCATGCTATTCAAAAAGGCAAATCAATTAGATGCTCCTACAACGTTACCCAGAAAGAACGAAACCACGAGCAGTCCTGTACCAGCACGTAGTGCTGAGAATGGACACGCGAAGAGCGGACAGGACCGTGTACCCGAAGGAAAGATGGCCGACGAGGTTATCGCATACCCTACAGGGCCCAGGCTTGTTTTATTGCTCGTCTCGGTCTTTCTCAGCATGTTTCTTGTGGCTCTGGTCAGCATTACTCCTCCCCGTTCCTTTTTCTATCCTAGACTGAAATGTTGATCCGATCACGCCGCAGGACCGCTTGATCATCGCAACGGCTATCCCACAAATCACGGATGACTTCAAATCCCAAACCGACATTGGCTGGTATGGCTCTGCGTACCTGCTGACTACGTGCGCCTCTCAGCTCCTGTTTGGAAAGTTGTACACCTATTTCAGCATCAAGGCCCTCTTCTTGGCCACCGTCTTGCTCTTCGAGGTCGGATCTGCCCTGTGCGGCGCAGCACCGAATTCGATTGCGTTCATCTTAGGCAGAGCCATCGCAGGCATAGGTGCGGCCGGTATTTCCAGTGGTGGTGTGAGTTCGAACCTCTTCCCTTTCCGGCCTCAGCTCTGGAGACTGTACATGGCATGATCAATTAACGCAAGAACTCCAACAGATTCTCCTGATCGTGTTCTCATTGCCCCTGCACAAGCGACCGCTGTTTCAGGGCTTGTTCGGCGCCGTATTTGGCATTGCATCTGTTGTGGGGCCGGTCGTGGGGGGAGCACTCACGACACATGTCACTTGGCGGTGGTGTTTCTACATCAATCTTCCGTTTGGAGGTGTAGCCATGGCCGTGATCCTGTTTCTCTTACAGGTTCCTGATCGAGAAACGACGAAGATTCCCACCAAGGACAAGCTTGCGCAGCTGGATGTGTACGGTACTGTCCTGTTCGTGCCGGGCTGTATCTGTTTGATCCTGGCTCTCCAGTGGGGTGGAGTGACATACTCTGTGAGTCTGAACCTCTTGATGGATTCTTAATGTGGCACTGATCTCTTTGGCAGTGGAATAATGGCCGCATGATTGCCTTGCTTGTCCTCGCTGGACTTCTACTTCTAGGCTTTGTCATGGTCCAGATCTTGCTGCCCAAGACGGCCACCATTCCTCCCAGGATCTTCAAGCAGCGCAGCATCCTTTCTGGTTTCTTCACCACTGTCTGTATCGGGTCCGAGATGATGATCTTCAGTAAGTCCGATGAGTCTTCAAAAATGAGCCCGGCCTGGCTAACACGAGACAGCGTATTACCTTCCCATCTGGTTCCAAGCCATTCAAGGAGTCTCGGCTGTCCAATCAGGTATTCGCATACTCCCTCTCGTCCTCTCCCTCGTCATCGGTTCGTTGGTGGCCGGTGCTCTTACCCATCGTATCGGCTATTACACACCTCTTATGATCGGGGGAGTCTGCTTTATGAGCATAGGTGCAGGTTTGCTATACACTCTCCAGGTGGACACGTCCGAGGGCCAGTGGATCGGCTACCAGATACTCTACGGCTGGGGCATGGGGCTCGCCACCCAGGCGCCTAACCTGGCCGCCCAGACCGTCTTATCGAATCGCGACATCCCAATCGGCACCTCGCTCTTGTTCTTCGCCCAGCTGCTCGGCGGTGCCATCTTCGTCTCAGTTGGCCAGAATGTCCTAGACAACCAGCTCCTGAAGCGCCTTTCGTCCGTCCCCGGCTTCGGCGCCAGCTGGATCGAGAACAACGGCGCCACATCGCTGACCGGACTGCCGGCGTCGGTCAAGCCGACGGTTATAGCCGCCTATAATGAATCACTCCGCCAGGTGTTCCTGGTCGGGCTGATCCTGGTCTGTCTCATCATGCCCGGCACATTGGGAATGGAGTGGCTGAGTGTCAAGAAGAATATGAAGACGCAGGAGAAGAAGAGTGACGAAGATGGCCGTATGGAGGATAACACGAAAAAGAACATACCGCGACCTGATGAACCGGAGACGAAGACCTCTGTTTCTGTTCCTGTTGGCGCGGATGAGGAAGCCGGGGAGGAGAAGGAAATAAACCTTTAGAGAGGATCGTCCATGGTTCGAGTTGTAGGCTTCGCCCACTCCGACTTTTCGGAGTATGGATGACTTATATACTTCAGTTATGTGTTTTTTCCCTACCTCGACCTCTTCCAATGTTATTCTTTAGACAGGCTAGGTCTCGCTTCTAGCCCTCTTTTTCGAGATGGAAAGGAGGCGAAAGATTGGCATGTGTAAAAGTATGAATGGGAGGTCGGATGGTATCTCTACTCTATAGAATTTCCGTAGACTAAGACGAGGTGCCAACGGGAGTCATTGTCAGTCGAGAACCCACTTGAGTCTACGGGTTCCTCGGCATTCGAGATTGGTGCACACCTAGAGAAGTATATTCCTCTTGAGTGCACCGCGCCAAATCGCAGCACTGAAGGAACAACTCTGCAGGGACAAGAATATGGATATAGAAGATACCATACATAGCAGCAATTCAGGTGAGTGTCATCCTTGTTCATGCTCGCATCGTCATCCTTTGCCACATCTGCTGCATTCAATCCCACGATGGCCAATACTGCCCACATACGATGAGTCGCCTGTCACAATCACCTTCCCGATAAGGCGATCCGGGCTTCACTTAGGCCGGCCGAGGTAAACGCTAGAGTGGGTGGTGAGTCACTCTGAGTTCATCCTGCGGTGAATCAAACCCCCAAAGCGATTCTGGAACTTGAATCAAAACCGTTCGAGCTGCTCAGGGGTCTGGCCATGGAATGGCCAGTCTGATATGCACTTCGATGCCTGAGTCACCCAGGAACCAGTCTAGCATTTCGGAGCTGTAGCGGCTCAGCGGAGTGGCTCCACACGCGCCTCTAAGATTCCTGTTCAAGTGTCCTCCTTCATAATTAAACCAGTGATCCGGGAATAGAAGTCCGTATAAAGAAGGCCACTGGCCTGACACCTAGAGCAGGGAATTAGAAATCTAAAGACGTTATAGCAGAATTCGGCGCAATCAATTTCGCGTGCTTTCATGCTCGTATCACCATCTCTCGTCACGACCACCGCATCCAACCCCAAGATGGCAGAAATCAATCCGGCCGCTGCCTCGGCCGAGTTAAACAGTCAAGCTCCGGTGCCGGCTGGACCAGGGTCAGCCACGGACGAAGATGAGGAGCTACCGCCTTTCAACCCCTCAGAATGCCTCTTTTGCAATATCGCTTCAGATTCACTTGATGACAACGTCTCTCACATGCGCCGAGCACATGGGCTCTTCATCCCCGACGACGACCGGCTGATCGTCAAGGTCGAGACGTTGCTACGCTACCTGCACCTCGTCGTCTTCGGCTACTTCGAGTGCCTGGCTTGCGGCACGCAGCGTGCCTCGGCCGTGGCCGTGCAGCAGCACATGCTGGGCAAGGGTCACTGCTGGATCGATATCTCCAGCCAGGGGTCCGAGTACGCGGACTTTTACGACGAATCGTCTTCGGGGAGTGGCGGGAGTGACAGCGACGAGACGGATGATGAGGGCGATGGTGAGAATGAGGGCGAAGGAGGGGAGCAGGGGAAACAGAGTGGCAAGCGAATAGCAACTGGCCACGCGAATTCATCCTCCGCGAGGGTGGTGGATGACTCCTCACTCATCCTGCCCTCTGGGAAAGTCCTCTCTCATCGCTCTGCTCCACGTCAGAGCCGACCGCATCGGCTGCAGAACGCGGTTTCTCGTTCTGGCGAAGCCGATGCGAATCGTGCTGGGATAGACTCAGACCAGTCACCCGAGCTCACATCCACAGACCTTGTCCAGCTCGACAGCAGTGCAGAGTCCGGATCCAGAACAACCGCCTTGACAAGAGCAGAGAAGCGCGACCTGTCATTCAACACGGAACTGTCGAGGCTCAGCGCCAGTGACCGGAACGCGCTGGTGCACCTCCCGGCGTACCAGCAGCGCGCCATCCTAGCGACGCAGAAGAAGCAGGCGAGCAAGGCGCAGCGGGCGGAGAGAAGGTATCAGAGCCGACTGGAAGGCATGGGCAACAGGACGCTGATGAAGCATTTTGTGAATGACGTGCCGGGCAGACAGCTCGGGTGAGCGAGAGACGGAGTGGAAGCGAGGATAGCCAGCTGTATATTATCGCCGGGCCAAGTATGCGCAGCAGGTTTGGTGGTCAATGCAACTCTTCGCATGCTCAGCTGAGAAAGCGTCATGATGTCTCGTAAGACAGGGCTTATATACCTGTGAAAAGAAGCTGCTTCAAGAGGCAGCCTATCATTCGTTGGTCCATACAACCGGCTCAAATAGCGTCGAAGAATAAACACATGGACCTGCTTCCCGCAGAACAGATGCTCCGTCATTGACGTCGACTGCGGGTTGTACACATCCTGTTCCCTCCTGTGGCGGTGCGCCTGGGTGATGCAGGAGCGAATGCTGTCGCCCCGGATACTGAAGTTCTCGGATAAGGGGATGCAGTGGCACTGTCTCTGTGAGGATGGCTCTGAGCGCGTCCCTGGCGGTCAAACTCGTATCACGCAGAGTAACCTCTTCAGCAACGAACAGAGGGAGCAGAAGTGGCTTTGTTGGGACTAGATCATCCTTTGACAGGGAGGTTATGGTTTCAGGCCGTTCCAGCAGTGGTGAAGAATTGACTTGTTGGTCTGAACTGCAACCTCATCATGGCAGAACATCTTCCCCACCGTTGCAGGAATAGCCTCTTTCTACGTTGCCTACGCCGGCGGATCTAGCGACGAGTACGTTGCCGGGCCGTGGCGGTGCGACATCCAGAGGGCCTGGCATGGACCGCCTCGGCCGGGGAGTATCCAGATCTTCGACATCCCAGGGCGCGCTCCTGGTCTTGGGGTTCTCTCCCATGGAGATGCACTTCTCTGTATCGCGGACTGAGGACAGGTGAGATCGACCAACTTCTTTGACGTCGTCAACATCGCGACAGATACCGACCCGGAGAGCAATGGTCTCGGTAGAGTTACATCAGGCATCCTCACAGCAGCTGGGATACTGAAGAAGGCGCACCCGGCGCCGCCCAACATCAGCATTATAGACCATCCGTGCTGCAAGCTATGCGACTCTCCAAGCGCGACGATCCCTAGAACCTCTTCGACTTGGACCGCGGCATCATTCTAGGGCGATGTACGGTAGACAACGCAGACCGTGAGAACCTACCGGAGGTGTAGTGCTGTCCGGTTTTCTCTCAGAGAAATGTGTTAAGCACCCAAGGGGTTATAAAGAGTGGTACTGCCTCGTTCTACTGCGCTTGGACGGTCAAGCCAGTGGCACTGACGGCGTGTTCATGAGGGTCGGCTTTCCTGAGTTCAAGACAGTGGACTGGTCTCAAGACTGCGAGAAGAGTCCTTCCTCGATCATCCGATTGATTATCCAAAACACAACAGTATCTGCACAGGCAACACCTCCGGCCATCGAGTCCCTTTGGGGGAGGCGCTATTGTCCTATTGAGCCTGATCGTAGTGGTGGTCGCTGGCTCGGTTGTTGAGACGGTCGCCAGCCCCGTTCACAGTTACAGAATGCTTATTTTATCATTAATGCATTGCGGCACACGTGGCTCTGTAGCTTTGCTCCATAGTGGCTGTTAACAAAGCAGAACTTGCACATGTCATACATGACAAGCTGGTGAGGATCGCCTCGAGGTGATTCCCGCGATCGATCAGGACATGTCGACGGCTCGAGGCGAAGATTGCCCAGAGCTTTGTCCAGCTAGCTCAGCAGCGCCCAGCAGCACCTGGTTGCAGGGTTGCTTGGCAGCTCGGAATACGACGGTGATAAGGAGGCCGATAGGGCAAACTGTTCGTAAACTCTTTTCCCGCCAATCGGATTCTAGATTCGAATTCTGCCCATCGCCACCGCGTACAAGCCCCTGAAGTACCTTTCTGTTGCACATCGGGTATTCTTTTACTAGGCCCCTAGTCCTAAGCGCTGGGCCGGCCTCTCTTTGACTGACGAAGCGCCGGCGATTTCCGGGCGAAGTAAGCGATCGGGCGAGGGGGACTCGATGTTGAATGAAGCTATTCATATATTTAAATCGGGTAATCTTTAATCGCCCTCTAGAAACTTGTTCCTAAAAACTTATGAGACGTTAACGATTTCTAGGCGAAATTTAGACGTTCGAAAAGAAAACGTTCGTTTGGATTAAGTTTAAGAAGTTAGAACTGAAGAGTTTATAGACGGATTAACTAGACTTTAATCGACGTATTGTTTTCTATGTTTATAAGCTTTAGATTATTATAGAGGAATATATTAAACGAGATAATAACTACTTTTTATATATTTTTATAGACTTATAATTAGATTATTTCTTTAACTAGTTTACCGTTAGTAGGATATATCGTTACTCGTAGAAGAGTTTTTCTTGTTTATTACTAATTTTATTATTAAATTTACTCGATTCTTTCTGATTTACGGGAGTTAGTAGTAGTTATAGTTTTTATAAATTAGATTGTTAGAAATTAGGGTTAGAAAGAGGCGAAAAGTTATCGATTTTACTGAAAGTAGGTAGAAAAGATTAATTACGTATATTTATTTAGAATATTATCGTTTTAGTTAACTTAATCTATTAATTTTCTTCTTTTTTTTTTTTTTTTTTTTTTTTTTATTTTCCTTCTTTTACTATTATTATTATTTTTTTTCTTTTTAATTATTTCTTTTGTTTTTTTTTACCGTTAATATAAGTATATTTAAACTTTCGTCCGATAAAACTTTTTGTAGTGAAATTAATAAATCTTATTATGATATTTTTATAGTTAGGCTAGGTTTTAAATTTTACGAAGGCTATAGATTTTTAAACCCGACTAAGTTATACTTTAAGCCCTTTAGTTTTCTTAGTTCGGACGATAGTATCGTTAATTTCGATTTTAATTTTTCGTTGGATATTCGATATTAACGTCGAAGTAGCTTAACGAACTAGCTTATACGGGAGAAGCTTGTCGTTTCGGCGTTATCTCTTAAAAAAGCTTAGTTATTTTTAAACGATAGAAATTTAGTTAATTATAATATTAGTATACGTTTTAAAGGCGTAACTTTAATTAATTGGCCGAAATATATAACTATCGTTTAAGTCGTGAGCGAAGCGATCGAAGTTTAAAAAAAAAGTAGTAGCTAAAAAGCTACTAAAACCGGGACTTTTACAATAATAATTAATATTATTATATTAGTTATTGTAAAATAACGAAGCTTTTTATATAGCCGAATCTTTATCGATATTATTTTTTTTATTAAAGAAGTTATAAAGATATCGATTAAGTTTTTTTAAAACGAATTATCGGCTTAAGACGTGTTCTTTAAAGTCTTAATTAGTAATTTTACTAAATACTTAAATATCGTTAATTTTTTTATTACTAATCGTTAACTTTAATTTTAATTATAGGCCTTTAATATTAATAGTAAGAATAAGATTACGAACGTACTAGTTTTTAAAACGTAAATATTAAAGTAATAGATCGATTCCGGTTACTTCTAGAATATTTAATAGTAATTAAAAAAACTATACTACGTTTTAACGTCGATTATAATTAAAAAGGAAGAATCAAATATTATTGGTAACGTAGATACTTCGGATTTAGTTATCGAGAAGAAACATTATCTATTAAATATAATACTATCCTTTACTTTCTAAAAGAAAATTATTAAGAAGAAGAAGATAAAGAAACCGGTAATTAAAGACGAGACCTTAGTTAAAGAAAAGTCGGTAGTTAAGGAAGAATAGTTAGTTAAGGAGGAAATATAGATATTAAGCCTTCCGTTCGTATCTTAGTATGCGATAGAAGTTAATTTAATTAATTTAAATAATCCGAACTTCGTTTTCCTAAATCTTACAATAATATTTAATTAATATAAAAACGAAGAAACGTCGGAAATAGTAGACGACTAATTAGTACGGAAATTAAGCTCTTACTATAGGAAATTAATTAATTAAAAATAAGTAATAAGCTTTATAGAAAAATAAAGCTTAAGCTGATATAAAATACGGTTTAAAAGACGAAAAATACCTTTATAATATCGTCTATAGAAATTAACTACTAGGTTTAAAATTAGTTACGTACGTTTATAAACTTATCTCTAGATTAGGGTTCGATTTTATTGTATTACTGTAATAATATTGTTATATTATATTATCTTTTTCTTTTCGTAGAAGTAGATATTTAGGCGTAGTTTAGGTGTAGTTTAAGTGTAAGGAAGGATAAATAATCTTTAACGGACTTTATAAGATTAATAAAAAAAAACTCCCCGACTACTTACCGGGTTAGGGGGCTGGTTGTAGGGAAATTATTTCTTATTTACTTTTTCGTCGTAAATTCTATTATTAAGCTTTATTTATATATACCGGTTAGTACCGCCCGAGGGGGACTAGATATCGATATAGGGATGGGAATTACTAAGCTTTATTATAACTTTATAATTAATATAGATTCGAAGTATATTTATCGTAGCCGGTAGTAAGTTAACTAGTTAAAGATAAATTTAACATATTATTTATAAAAAAAGCTAGGGATTAAAATTTTACGCTATTTACTTCTACGCCTAGGGTTTTACGTAAGATAGAAGAATAAAGCTTTATTTTAATATAAAAAAATAGTAAATAGAAACTAATAAAGAAAATTCCGAAGAGAAAACTTTATATTAGTTATTTTATTAATAATTTTATTCCCTAGTCGGAGGTTGAAATAAAGTTATTATAGGCCTAAAGGCCGTTTAGCCGTTCGGTTTTTAAGCTCTAGTTTTATTTAAATCCGACCGAAATAGTTAAATAGTTTCTTCTTAAGCTACGGACTATAAAGAAGAGCGTTTAATTTTATTATTTATATAGTTTTTTTTTTTCTTCTTCTTTAATTTTCGTTAGTAATTTTTATTTCGATCTTCTATAATTAAGTTTTCCTTAACCGGTTAACGCTTCTTTTAATCGGTTAGTCTTTATCATCGATCTTCTAGTAAGAAAGCGTTCGTTAACTAAAAGAAACGTTCTACGGCTAGTAAAATCGTCGGTCGGTTAAAAGGCGATTACCGGCCGCCTAGTAAGAAGGGGTTTAGTAATTAGGGAAGCGCCGGCCGGTTAGGAGGCAATCGCCGGCTACTTAGTAAGAAGGTACTTATTGGTTATAGAGGCGTTGGCCGGTTAGGAGGCAATTACCGGCCGCCTAGTAAGAAGGCGTTCGCTAGTTAAAGAAACGCCGACTAGTTAAAAGGCGATCGTCGGTTAAGAAGGCGTCGGTTAGATAAATAATATTTAATTAAATATAAATAGTAAAGAAGTTATCTATAGTTTATTTAATATTATTAATTTCGTTATTTTTCTTTCTATTTTATTGTATGTTTAAGATATTACGACTACGTTATATAATCGACGAAGATAAATATCGTTTATTTATTATAGAATAGTACTAAGGAGGAATATTTAGATAATTAATTTAAAACGTACTTAATAATAAATTCGATATTAAAATTAATCTTACTATATTATTAATACGGATATAAAAGTAAGAGTTTATTTTATAATAATAGTAGACTATCGAAATACTAGAGTTTATTTAAAAGATCAAAAATTATATATTCCGTATTAAATTAATTAAGAAATAACTTCTTATCGTTTTATAACGAAAAAGATTTTCCATCTTAAGGGTAAATTTATAGCGAATCCGTTTTAATTACGGCTAGAAATAGAAGATTAATAACCTAAAAAAACGTTTTACCTTTCTAAAGAAAACTATAGAAACTCTTTTATTTATAACCGACTAGTCGAATATTTTAGTAAGTTATAGCTAGTAAATATTACTTATCTTTCTTCGTTAGTATAAACGGCTCTAAGTACCTCGCGACCTTTTCTACGAAATCTATAGATATATATTTTTAAATACAGTAGATATACGAAAAAGAGTAATACGGAAGAATAAGGGTTAATTCTTAGTACTAAGGCTTAATTATTAGTAGTATATCGATAAACACGATAAACTTAAAAACTTTAAATTTAAGATTTACGTAGTTATAAATGCTTATTCCCGTTATATTATATAGTTCTACGTAAAATATTTTAATGTAATTGTTATTAATGTTCTTAAACAATATTTAGATACGGTTAAAGAGTACGATATTCGTCCTTAGTTCGTTTAGGCCGATTTCGGTATAAAAATACTACTAGTTGCTATTACGTATTAAAATTTCGCCTTACGTTCCGGAAATAAAGTTAGGTAGAAAGAATATGATTTCGAATAAGGATTAAGATTGAAAAACTCGTATAAAATAGTAATAAACATTAGGAACGTTAAGATTGAAAAGATATAAGAAAGTATACTTTACTGTTACTTACGATAATAACGTAATTACTTTAAGGAGTTAGAAAGGGAAAAAGACTTCGATAAAAGTATATTCGAGGACTAGATCGCTTTATATATTGTTTACGAAGATATATTTCGGAAAAAACTTTTCGACTTTATCTATATTTAGAATAACTATAAGATTTAACTCCAACGTAATCGGCCTTATATTATTTACGGCTAGCTATTTTATAACTATTATTTCCCTAACCCGATAAAAGTTTATAATTAGAGGATTCTTATTAACCTACTAGTCCTCGCCGAAATAATAGGACTTATTAAAGATATAAACTTTAGGATTTATTTATTAATTAAAATAAAAAAATAATGTAGTTAAAAATTTAAAAATTTAAGAATAGAATAAATTAAGCTCGGTAGCTGCGAAGATTTCGATAGGTTATAACTATTCAAACGATTCTACTTAGTCCTTCGGAATAAAATTATACACTATATTGAAGAGAAGATTCTATTTAAGTTAGCGTATCTAAAGAAGCTACTTAGTAACGTTTAAACATATATAAGTTTAGGATTATCCTTATATTATTATTATTAACTATTAACTAACTAATTTATATATAAGAAAAACTCTATATGAAAGCGAACTAGGCATAGGCTATTAAACTTAGGGATAGCTGGCTTAAAGAGGAGTTAATAGTCGAAACTAACGTTAAAAATTAAAAAGGAAGTAATATTATATTAGAAGAAAAAGTAAAAGAAGTAAAGGAAAAAATAAACGAAGTTCGATAACTATCGATTTTTTAATAAAAACTCTACACTATTATAACTTTTTAAAATAGCTTTTTTTAACTAAATACGAAAATCGCTTTATTTTATACTCTTATTTTTATAATATATCTTAAACGTATTTAAAACCGTTTTTATAATATTCCTTTACTTAAGGTTATAATATTTTTTATTTTAATCGGTTTTATATAACTCTAACTTCATACCGTTTTACTAATTCGAATAAACTTCTATCGAGACCGTTATTCGCCTTTATCTTACTCCTATTTCGCTATCATACCTCCTTCCCGTCGTAATCCTCGCGCTTTTTACCCTTAAGAAATATTAGTATTTACTAATACTCGTTTTTACATCTATTATATACGGACTGTTATAAAGAACTACTGAAATAACGATATATTTCGAGATAAGGTAAAATATAAGTACGTTAATTTTCGTAATACGTATTGTACGTAGTATAAAAATTAAAGAAATACTTATAAATAAGTAATTTTAGTTTATTTTCCCTTTTAATTATTACTATTACGTTTACTTATATGTTTAGGTAGTTATTATTCTCGAAAGAGATTAAGTTAATTTTATGGCTTTTACTTTATAGGAGGATATTATTATAGAAGAAAAGATAATTTTAAATACCGATATAAAAAAAAACGCCTTTATAAAGTTATTCTTTTAGGATCTTATTAAAGCTTAGATAACTTTATTCTTTACGTTTAATACGACGGAAAAAGTTTATAAAAGGGAATACTTTTTAATTAGAAGATAGAAGTTTAAGGATAAAACTAGTGTCGATAAAATTTATCGTTAATTTATTATAAAGTATTATATTTTTAAAGTTTTTTCTATTAGTTTTCTTAGTTTAAGTATAAGTTAATAAGTTCTTTTAATATTATTTTACTTTTAATATCTTATATAATTTATTTTTAATTAATAATAAAAGTAAAAAAGAATTATTATATTTCGTATTTTTATAAGTAATACCGGTTATATTTCCTAGATTGTTATTAAATAATATTATATAAATATAGTAATATTATTAATCCGTAACCGGACTAAAGTTAACCGATACGAAGTTTAATTTACTACTAATATTACTAGTAACGAAGTCGATAACTTCTTAGCTTATATTTAAAGGGAATAACTTAATATTAACGTAGACTTTTAAAATTATTATTACTTAATAATAGTTTTTTTACGGTAGTTTAAACGTTATAAAGTATTTTTTTATATTAATTCTTTAATCTTTTATTTTTATTTAAGTTTATTTATTTCTTAATATTAGATCGTTCGTTTTATAATAGTTTTATATTTCGATAGAACTGACGAGGAGGTTAATCGTTTAAAATTAGCTTAGGACTTACCCGGGATTAATTAAGAATAGACTACTTAAGATTAATTAAAAGTAAATTACTTAGAACTAGCTAAAAGTTAATTACTTAGAATTAACTAAAAGTTAATTGCTCGGGATTAGTTAAAAATCGATTGAATGGCTAAAAATAGATTACCCGGGACTAGCTTGGAGCTAGTAAATAATCACTCAAGAATAATTAAGGAATTAATTATGTAGGATTGCTTAAGGAATCGTTTAACGGCTACCTGCAACAATAGTATTTGATTTGATTTGTTTACTTCCGCGCCGGCCGCGCTTGGCGCGCAGTACAATGCAGGGGTTAGCCCGGTACGTGAGCATTCTGGTACTGCGGGGCTTGGAGAAGAGTTTACGAACAGTTTGCCCTATAGGCCTCCATACGGTGACGCAATCGGCACCCGATCGTTGCGGTCCAACGAGCCGTGAATCATGCACCAGTCATGCATGGCTTACTCCGCATAACGCCCCCCAACTTTGCCCGCTGTGTGGTGCCGACGCCGGTAGCTGAGACACCTCAACGGCAACAACCCCTGCAGACAAGCATGATGACCGGCCAAGGCAGCCGACTACGTGATGACCAGCCAATGGCTTCGACCCGAGGGATACGGGGTCCCTACATCCGGGTGCCCAGCCCAGAAGAGGAACAAAGAGGGGTGAGCTGGATCGCTTGGCCATGCTCGATCTGCGAAAACCTTGGACACAGCGCGGTCAGCTGCCGCGGAGGACAAAGGCAGGATGAACTTAAAGAGAGATCTCCCCACCCCCGAGCCTTGACAGCTTCCCCGCAGTCAAGCTGTCTTTCTAGCTTGAATACCTGAATGCTCTGTGCTGCAGACAGAATCGAAACCGTGTAACAGATACCGCCGGAACACCTCACCGATCAAACATCGTGATGGCGATCAACGCCCGAGGCAACTTCTGGGCGCTCAAGCCCGATGACGGTCGGGACAGAACCCACATCCCGCCGCAGGCTCTTTGGATTTTCTTCCTGCGAATCGCTCAGCTGGTCCGTAGCTCTCTCACTGCATGCTTGGGTGAACTGCCCTGCTAATGCTCTTTCTAGGCTCTCGCTATTATCGTTGTGGGCTTGACAGGTTATGCCGCCGACACTTTCGACAACACAGTAGGTGACCCCGGACTTCGCACTCCGTGAGTGGTGATGGAGGAAAGACAATTAATAACACGTCTCGGTCGCTCAGTTCAACAGCCTCGGTAGGCGACAAATCTTGCTCTTCGTCCTGAAAATCCACGGTTGACCACTTTCCACAGGCTACAGCTTCTTCGTCTTTGCCTGGACCGTCGTCTACCTCGCCTGGCTACTGATCAGCATCTTCTTCTTCCCCATCGCCTACCACCCCTGGGCCCATCTGTGCGCAATCCCCTTGTGCCCCTTCGCCTATAGCCACAGAGCACCCATAGGAGCTAACACGTAAAACAGCGCCGTCGACATTGTCACCGGCATCTTTTGGCTCGCCTGCTGGGCCGACCTGGCTCACGACGCCTCCAATCTCGACAACGCCGAGGACTATTACGACAACTACGTGCCCTACAGCTACCGCGGCTCCGGCTACGGCCGAATCAAACGCGCCATCAACTGCGTCAAGGCGGCCGCAGCAATCGGGGCGCTGGAGTGGGTGCTTTTCGTCATCTCGACCATCTTCCTCGGTAAGTCTTGTCTCTCCACACTCCTCTGTCCCTCCCTTCGTTCGCGGCAGAGTTGTGAAAATTGACGACTGCATTCAGTGCTAGCGATTCTTGGGCACCGCAGAAGCCAGACTTCGGTTCCGGCGGCGGAATCGAAGCCGGTCCAGATGGCGCCGGTCGGGGGAGGACCACCGCCTCAGCAGCAGACGTACCCGGAGAACCAGCAGGGCTACTATGCGCCGCAGAATGGGTACGGGCAGCAGCAGCAGCCGGGCCAGGCGCCGTATCAGCAGCAGCCGTATCCGAACCAGGAGCAGCCCGCCCCGCAGCAGCAGCAGCAACAACAGCCGCCATACCAGCAACAGGCTCATCCGGTCGCTCCTTATCCCGAAACGTAGCGGGAGTCCCCGAGACAGCGGGTCGCCAAGTTGGAGAATCGCGGAGTGACTGAGGATAGGAGGCGACACATTCCTTTCGATTGGGTGACGGCGACCGGTGGATGTCTTTGCCACGTTCCTTGTGATACCCTTCTGGCTTCTTTCGTCGCGATGTTGAATCAGTTCGTATTTCTATCTCATTGGCTTATCCAGGGGGGTATTGTTTCTATCTCCATAACGGTCCGGTCCTGAACTCCAGGTTGATGACCCCTTGAAAGCCTAATAATAACACTAATTCCCGTCCCACCCGGTTACAGGACGTATCTGAAGTAGGGGTTCTCTTTGTCCGTGAGATCTTGGAAAGCTAGCTTAGCCCGCTCGCCCTCGTCTTGCTCCACCGCGTCCCTCTGTTTGTTGGCCCTCCAGAGCACCACGTACAGCGCCACTGACGACACGATGGTAATACAGTAACTGCATCTAGGTTAGCAGAGGATCCCTATATCCCTAGCAGCCCTGCGCCCTGGGAAGGCTCACCAGATGATCAACCCGGTCCACAGCTCTGGGTAGTGGTCCTTCTTTGTCTGGCTCTTAATAAGCTGCGGCCCCACGATGTTGCCCACGCAGTACGCCACGAATATGGTGGCGGCCATGAAGCTCTTCTTGGTGTGCCCCGCGACATTGGACATGCCCAGGGTGATGACTAGACTCACGACCGCGCCGAAGGTGCCGATGATGCTGTACCCGGCGACAGGCGCCGCGGCATGGTGCGTCCACTCACTCTTCCAGATCAGAGCGCAGCCGGCGATTACCGGCAGGCAGCAGATGATGAGCAGGATGATGCGGGCGTTGGGCAGGCGCCCTCCAAGGTAGCCGGTCAGGAGAATGGAGATCAGGCAGAGACCGCCGAGCGGGAACTGGAAGAGGATGGAGTCGAGGGTGCTCCACCCGAAGGTTGAGACAATCAACGGCCCGAAGCCGGACACGGCGCCGTTGACCGTGTAACTAACCCTCATACATTAGCGCCCGAGATGTGCCAGGAGACAACAATGCATCCTTCTGGGATACTCACGCTGATGCCATCATCAGGAAGATGAGCCAGATCTTCAGATCCAACAGCCCCTCCCTCAGCTGGCTCCACTTGAACTTGGTGCACCGCACGCCCGTCTGCCCATGCCTCAGCCTCTCCACTGCGGCGAACCGCTCCTCTGGCGTGAGGAACCACGCGCTAACCGGCGAGCTGGGGATGGCGAAGCAGAAGCACCCAAAGAGGAACGTCAAGGAGCCCGCTAGCAGGTAGATGTACTGCCAGCGCTGCAGGCCCCCGCCGGTGACCTGCGCGAACCCGTAGTTGAGGGCGCCGCCGATGATGGTCCACCATCCCGTGCTGCTGAACCACCAGCTCTGGCGGAGGCTCTGCTCGGCCTGGGTGTAGTACCCGGACACGATGCACATGAACGCGGTGGGGATGACGCTCTCGACGAAGCCGAGGCAGAAGCGCTGCGCGTAGAGGCCCCCGTGCGAGGTGACGGCCGCGGTCAGCATGCACACGAGCGCCCACAGGCAGACGAGGACGCCGAGGGTGCGGCCCACCGGGAAGACTTGCAGGAGGTAGCTCATCGGATAGAGCCCGCCCAGCATCCCGAAGTAGAAGAGGGACGTCGCCCAGGACAGCCGCGAGGTGTCGGTGGTCGGCGGCGTCGTGGACGTGTCGGTCACGCTGAGTGAGAGGTCCTTGGTCATCCCGAAGAGGACGGCCGAGCCGAGAATTGCCTGGTCGCCGTGAGTGAGATGATCGACGAGTCGAGGGTGCGAGGAAGGGCAGCTCAGTCAGCGCGCACCTTGTCATAGTAGACCAGCCCGTAGCCGATCGTCATTGCCGGTATGAGGAACAGGTCGATCTTGCGCACAGCGCGCGCGGTGACAACGGGGTCAATGGCATGCTGCTCCTCTCCGACCATCGCGATGGCGACGTCCTGGCCGGCGGCGGCGGCCAAATGCGGTGCGGGGTCGGCATCGGCGCCGGCCTGCCCCTGTCTCGGCCCCGCGGGGTCTGCCGGGGAATGTTTCTCGTCCTGCGCCATGGCGCGGTGGTATCGATGGTCACAGGAGTAACAGAGGGGTTTAGGGCAAGAGGGGAATAGCTGTCACTTAGGGAAGCAAGTGACGATCGGCTTGGAGCTCTTGTCGCTCTTCTTATTACTCAACAATAGTCCCTCATCGACCTGAAAATTTCGCGCTCTAGCCCCTTCGCGTCATGGCGGGAGCTTGCACCGGAGCGCTCTGTATGGCCCGGTCAGGCGATCGAAGGTGGTGTGCCAGCGGTCCACAGGCGCCGGAGGAGTTAGCAGGCATTCACTAAGCTCACTGTGGTCTGGTTCGGCTTGCACCCCCGGTTATGTGGGCTTCCAGGCTGTCATGACGGGCCGAGTCAACCACTTGGGTGTGCGGCCATGCGCTATTTCGGTGGCCTGATCGCCGGCTGCCGGTCTAGCTGCTAGGCAAATTCAACGACATCGGCCAGCGGCCAAGACAAACCAAGAAGAGGCTTGCTGACCATTGATAGACCACGCCAGCCCGCCTAGAGGTTGACTGAATTGGTGGCTGGCCGAGTCCTATCTCCCCAATTGAGCTGATGGCAGTCGTCGAAGGTCCTCCGATGCCTGCTCGAGAAAGTTGTCTCTGGAGATTCCGACCTCCTTTTAGAGGGCAAGAAACCTCAGTTGCAAGACAACCTTTCGTAGCGCTTCCTCGTGTCACTCTTGGGAGCCTTTCGCTTCTCCTTACAATGCTTTGAATAGCCGTGCTGGCTGCTGGTGCCATGAATGGCAAATAGTCAGTACAGACCCCTTAGTGACTCACAGAGATATACGTCTGCTCGCGCATCCATTGTCCCTCCATTCAGGGACAGCTCTTGCGTCGGGTTTGTTCACAATGCCAGAGGATAACATTGGACTTGATCTGTTACGCAGAAGTTAATTTTCCGAACTCACTGGATGGATGTGGTGGAGGGGTTTTCGTCTCAGCACCCTACTATAGGGGCTAGGAGGGACCGGAGTTCTGGACCTGTACGTTGATGGCACGTACGGCAGCCTACCTAACTACGACCATCATCTAGGACAAACGTCTTTGCGTAGGTTCCACTACGATTTGTACAACGATCTTACTACGTTTAGGAAGAATGATGATGGTCCACACAAAACGTAGTAGGAGCGCTGTAGCATATTCTCAAGAATCATCCTGCAAGCCCACGAGCCCCAAACTTCTGGCCCATAATTTCTCCTCCGCTGCCGCATTGAAGGCGTTTTCACCGTATCCGGGGGCCGAAAAGCCGCCGACCGTACACAACTCAGTCTCACCGCAATGTTCCAGATATTCTCCCCCCTTCCCGACTAACTCACAGGCCACGGCAGCCCACGTCGGTGTAGCGGCCCCCTGCTCCGCAGTCTTACGCAGATGGTCTACCCCAGACTTGGCCATCATAGAGACAATCTCTGGGGCAAGCTGACGAGTCAAGTGAGTGGCTGCTATGCCCGGATCAACACTGAATGCGTGTACGCCACGGGACCCGTATCGCCTCTCGACCTCATTGGCAAAGTGCACAGTCGCGAGTTTCGATCCAGCGTAGGCAGAAGGCGCGTCGTAGTTGCGAGTTTTGAACCCGAGGTCGTCGAGATCGTAGGATCCAAGGCGATGAGCGACGGACGCCACGTTGACAACGCGCACCTCGGAGTCTCTTGCCGACGCCAGAAGAGCTGGTTTTAGCAGCTGAAAAAGCAAGAAGTGACCTGTGATATTGTTTGTGAGACGGGACGTGACGATAGGTTTGACAGTTCTCCGCTGTGCTACTCACCGAGATAGTTCACCGCGAAATGAGTCTCCACGCCTTCTTGGGTTACTTGTAAAGGACATCCTAAGATCCCTAGAGTAGATTATTTAGGCTCCCATATCACCATCTTAGAGTAGAAACTGACCAGCGTTATTGATAAGCAGATGTAGATGCTGTGACTTTTGTAGAATCCTCTGGGCGGCATTACGAACGCTGTCGAGAGATGCGAGATCAAGCTGAATGACCTCTACCTTACCCGGACGCCCATCTGCCAGGATACTCTCGGCAGCCTCGAGGCCTTTGTTCGTATCGCGAACGGTGATGTAAACGTCCGCTCCTGTAGCGTGGAGGGCTCTCGCTATCTCGGTGCCGATGCTTCCCGGAGAGCAGCCGGTCACTAAAGCAACCCGATCCCGCCATTTGTCGACAAGATGCTGGTCCTCCACAATCTGAATAGCAGTGGGACGGCTATCTCCAGGGCCAGTGGGATTCTGATGGTTGTCGGCATAGGGCTGAAGTAAGACCATTGTTGTTCGTGGGATTCTGTGTCCTCAGAAATGCCAGGAGCAAGCTTCGACCTCCATATATCAATCAAAGCTATAAACAGATGGGTGGAATGTTAAAAATGTCGAATGCCAACTGTCACAGAACAATATTTATGGTCGCGATCTTCGAACACTTTTGTTCGTCCATACCTTCAAGAGCCATATCGGCACCGTACCACTTTGGTAGAGTCCCGGCAGTTAGAGCCACACAAAATATTCTTTCAGCAATGACCGTAGCTTGCAGATTATCACGAGCTTTGTTCAGAAGTATCCGGAAATGTCGATCTACTTCAACTACTACTGGGTGACAGCACAGAGTGTCCTTGTACTCAGGACTTGTAACGTGATGAGGGAATACTTTAGCGGATTCCGGAACACTTGGGACCCCGACATCTACGTCCTGCACGAGGCTGGGGATAGATGCTAACTCCGTTATATCGAGGAGGGTTGCTCCCCGAAACGGAGACTTTAAAACTTGCCTGGGAATCGAGTTCACCTAGCTTCGGGGACTTAAAGCTTGACAAGGCCTCTGTTCTGTCCGCACGTCCCACAATCTCCGTATGCCCTCATATATCTGCCGGCGTGAAGTTCTGCCGGCCGTAACCAGTCGGAGACATTCCAAGGGTTTGTCACCACTACTACAACAGAAAGCTCACCACTGATTTAACGGCCTAGGAAGTTGATATTGATATTCATTGGTGCCTGCTTTCGCTTTAAATTCTAATAATTTCAAGAACAACTCATTGTCTTTCCCGGCATCACAGAACAGTATGGCCTCAATAATGCAAGAAGCACTCGTAACACCGGACATCCGAGTTGAGTTGCGGGAGGTACCAATCCCTAAGCCCAAGGCAGGGGAAGTCCTTGTGAAGGTCGCTGCATCTGGTACGCACACTGCGAAGCATGTAGTGGCTGCCCCTAACTGAGCGCTAGGTACAAATCCCAAGGATTGGAAGATGCCAATCTTCACTCAACAAACTCTGAACTCGGGAGATGATCTTGCAGGAATCGTCGAGGCGGTAGGAGACGGGGTGTATGAGTTCACCCCAGGGGACCGGGTGGCAGGGATGCACCAGATCGGAGGAGGACATGGCTCGTTCGCTGAATACGCCATCACCCCTGCCTCGACAACATTCCATATCCCTGATCATGTCAGCTTCGAAGAGGTGAGTCTGCAGTACTATTTTGAACATCCCATAGAGACAGTCAGTGCTCATGGCTAATGGCAATATTTAGGCCGCCACAATTCCGATGACTGGTCTTGTAGCAGCCTTTGGCCTATATCACGTTCTTGGTCTTCCAGCGCCGTGGTCATCGGGAAGAATCCATAGGGGCCCTCTGGTTATCCACGGCGCGGGTACTGCGATAGGTGCCTTTGCTATCAAGCTTGCCAGAGCCGCAGACATCCATCCTATCATCGCAACTGCCGGCAACTCAAGGGATCTGATCCGTGGGCTGCTCGATCTGGACCAAGGCGATGCCTTTGTCGACTACAGGGAGCCACATGACAAGCTCGTGGCCGACATCCAGTCTGCCATCTCAAGGGCTGGCAGGGGACCGGCGTGGCATGGGCTCGATTGTGCTACGAACCAAGATGGGGCGCCTGAGTATACTGGGGTGCTGGAAGACGCTCTGGGTACCCAACCTGGATTGATAGAGACGATCGCGAGGAAGCCGTTTGTTGCCACGGTCCAAGCTGGGTCCAAATTTACGGGACATGTAGAAGGGGCCGACATCAATGTGATGCTGGCGCATATCGGCAGCAAGGACCAGCAGTGTCTTGCGTACACAGTGAGCCGGCTTTTCAGCTACGGTCTGGCTAGTGGGTGGTTGACAGGTCATCCAACAGAGGTCACAGAGGGAGGTTTGCGGGGAGTTGGAGAGGCCCTTAAGAGGCTCCAGGCCGGACAGGTGTTTGGGAAGAAGCTGATAATTATGGTAGAAAATAAATAAAAGAGGGGACCGACGACGATCCGACGATAAAGCTTACGCAGACAAGGCTCGTAGAAAGTCAGGGTGTTTCGATTGTAATCTGCTTGTAAGGTAAAGTAGTATGTTGTAGACGATACGCTCCCTACTCCCTACGGGCGGTGAGGAGCAACTCCCAAAAGCGCGACGCTTTGACGGGAAGTGCATCGACTCCTTTTGTCTTGCAGAGACCGGGCGCGCAGAAGAGCGGCGCTCCTTTGCGGCGGTGTGCATTGGCACAGTACAGATGTGGAGTGGTAAAGGGTCAAGACAGTGAAGGGCTCAAGGTGCGTCTCTAACTTTATCGCTAGCGGTGGCCTCTTGATAGCCGTTTGGTGACGATGCGCGTGTCTGATGGTGCATTGGTACTGCTGGTGACGCGCCCCGTTCGAGGCCGCCGTTTCCGATACAGTCATTGATGGAGCTGGACGGAGTACCGAGGCGGATAAGATACGTCTGAAAGGTATGGAGTACTTGGGCGCTTTCGCTCTCGTCAGCACCCCTGCATTGTTAGCTTGTTTGTACCCCTGAACCCGGACCTTCTTTTCTTGGACTTTCAGGACTTTGTGGCGCGTGGCAGCAGGCTCGACCGCTCCTTCCCTTCCACTGCCGGGCCGCACGCGCTTCCATCAGGGGCACCTGCTGCACTCCACCCTTCGTTCCTTCGTTCCTTCCCATGTTCCAGTTCCATCGTGACTCAAACATGGATACTTGACGCCACCGGCAAATGGAAATACGCAAGTCAACACAGCTACCAACAGATATTCTAGCATTGAAGATATTATTCTCCAAAAGCTCGGCAGTCACCAAATAGAAAATCCTGTAGCTCTGGGCTCCCGTCTTGGGCTGGTTAGCGTGCCTCGGTTGCGCTAAGATACATAGGTACCATGTAAGGTGCCTACCTTAGGTAAGGAGCTTCACTTGGAGACACGTATTAAATTAGGTTTAGCGCGGCTTCTCCTTGTGGCTGCAGGAACGGATCGCAGCGAGATGCCGCATCGGCGCGGAAGAGATGGGAAAGGGGGAATAACAGACAAGACCGCGATGGGAAGGTAAGGTACGTACATAGGTACGTAGGTTGTACGACCTAGAGGTATGTAGGTAACTTTTTATTGCGACAAGGACAGCAGGTGCAAAGGTCAGATGGTCTCGCTCGCTCTTGCGTCGATAACGACCCGGCATCGAGGATTTTTTTCTTTGGGTAGGGGCAATTGCTCATCTTGATACCGGCTTCGCTCCTTCCCTGCTGGCTGGCGCCGGCAGGTCGGGTGTGATTGTGACGGTCACTCAGTGGCACCCGAGACTCCAGTGAGGTACAGTACCGCCTGGACCTGGTACTTATCAATCTGATCCCTGCTTGTATTGCGTCCTCTTTGCAACTGTACTCCGTGGAGATAAGGCCTGCCTGACCATAGTAGTATTACTGCACCGACTCCTTTTGACCTCTGCCATCATCGTTTGATTGTCCACTTTGGACCTCATCATCATGTCATTGACTAAGTCGCGGTCTCCTACTGTTCGTGCCTCAAATCATCCTTAGAGGGGAAAAGCGCGCGTTGGCGGACTCGCATGCCTGGCTAATGAGATCCCTGCATCATAACTATCGGGTCCCTCCTTTTCCTGCAGCACTTTTTTTGGCGCCGGCCAACCAGCCAAGCAAGGAGAGACGCCTCGACACGCACACACAGACCCGGGCAACGGCAACGGGAGAGCGGGAGCACACGTCGAAAGATTTACGCGCTCCAATTTCCCGCGGCACAAAGTCAACCAAGCCTTCACGCCGTTTTTGGCCGGTCCAGTTCAGTGTGGTGCCATTCACACTACGCAGTACCGAGACTGTAGCATTCCGTCCAGCTGGCCTTTGTTCCTTTCCCAGCTAGAAAGAGCCACGATAGGAACGATAGGGGCCATGCCATTGCAATTGGCCCAACTAAGGTAGTGCAGTCCCCCATCCACAGCAGCAGCATCCGCCGCCATGCACTCGGCGGATTCGGCTCGGCGTGGCCAGAGACGCCGGCCTGAGCTTAATATCGACACCCACGCGCCCGCGCCTGCGCCCTCCATCCTCCGGAAGCCCTCTTCCAGAGACGTCCCCTCGACGCCCCCGAACCGCCGTCCCCCCGTCTCCTCCAGGGGCAAGGCAAGCCGGGCGCTTAAGGCCGCACACACCTCCAGGGACCCTCGAGACTTCGAGTCCTTCCTCGACGGCATCACGCCTGTCGACATGTCCAACAAGGAGAACGATCGGCCCGATCCGGGCCCTGGCAACCAGCGAGACTCCCACGACCTCTCCCTCTCCCCTCGAAACGTCACACGCGACTCCCTCGTTGCCAATATGCTCCTCTCCCTCGATCAGTTCTCGATGGGCCAGATGTCTAGTGGATTCGACGATCCGGCGTACAATGGTGGCGGCGCCGACATGGCGAGGACAACGACTGCCAACTCGCGAACCCGCTCCACGACCGGTCACGGATATTCCTACAGCTCCGACTTCGACGGCGGAGATGATTCGAGCCGCTACTCCAACTCGCGCGGCCGGAGAAGCAATAGCAGCTCTGGGTTTCAGTCGAGCCTGGGCCGCATCAACAGCCTCCGCGAGTCCAGGAGCGCACTACACTCAAGAGGCGGCAAGGGAAGCAAAAGCAGCAGCACCAATAGCATCGATACCGGTGGTGGCTACGTGCAGGTCCTCAGCAGCCAGCGCTGGGCTTCAGGCTTCGGCGGTAGGTCGTCTAGCTTTGACTACGGCCACAGACAGTCGAACAGCGTCACCACCCAGCAGACGACGCAACAGCCGACGACGACGCAGCAGAGTTCCCAGCCGTGGCACATCGAGTTTTCGAACACGTTCTTCAATAATGACGACTACGACGCGGCCCCAACGCCCACGGTCCCAGGTGGCCCCCGCCGCCTGCCTACGATGCCGTCAATGCCCTCCTTCCCGCGTCCCGAGCCAATGGCTGACGTGAAGTCACCTGGCCTCGAGCGCAAGCGTAGTACGAGGTCATCACGCAGTGCAACCGTCGGCCGGCAGGCCCAGGCCAAGTTCAACGCTGCTCGAGACCCTCCTCCACTGCCGACCCTCGCCCCCCTCGCGCCTCTCGAGTTGGACTCAGCTCCAGCGCCACACGTGGGTTATGAGAAGGCAAAGGAGACCGTGCACACAGGAGGTCCAAACTCTGCGTCACAGCCTAAAGAAAAGCAGGGTTTCTTTCGTAGGGTGTTCGGATCGTCGAAGAGCTCGCTCGCGGCTCTTCACTCGAGTTCTAGTCCCTCCTTCTCCCCATCGACTTCTGACGCGAACAAGCATGTCGCCTCGCAGATGAAGTCTTCCAGCACGCCGCCCTCGCGCGAGTCTCATCACTCAACCCACGCTCTTCAGAAGAAACCCTCGAGTTTCTTCAGGAGGCGGAAGAAGTCGGTCGCCGACGCTGAACCGCCACCACTTCCTGCCTCAATTGTCTCCCCTACGGTGAATCCCGTCATCCAGAAGCCAGAGCTGAAGCCGCCCAAGCCACTGCCCGCGCAACCGAGCCCTGTCACTAGCTTGCGGAAAGCGATGAACCCCTACCTCAAGGGCAGTCCCGCAACTCCTAGCGGACTTCAGGCGGCGTCGAGTCCCGCGGATGACGATGTACGTCTATCACAGACGCCTGAAGAGGACGAAGAGGAGCGGGTGCAGCGAGATGTCAGGGGTTTCTCCCCAGACTATGAGCCAGATCCCAAAGCTACGATCCGCTCAGTGAAGCCGGAGTCGAGAGGGCGGGATATAACGAGCTCCGGCGACGATAGGCAGTCAAGCATGGATACTCCCGGTCTCCAACAACCCGAGCAATCACACCACGGCTATGCACGCACCGCTTCCTTCCTGCACGACAATAGTGAGAGCGAGGAGAGTCCAAAGCGTGTGTTCAAGAGAAACTCTAGCGCCCAGCTAACAGACAAACGGGCCAAGTCACCCACCAGTCGGAGCCGCAGTCGAAGTTCACTGGGTCCCCAGAGGGCGGGGTCAACGATGGGTTCAGATCACCGGAGCGGCAGCAGAGAGGGAGCGCATGCAAAGAAGCATTCAGACACCCTCGCTGTCGAGAGCACGGACGACGATACTCACAGACCGACGAGCTTAACCTTACCCATCGAAGGCGTTGTCTCACGGGCTGGCTCCAAGTCGACGCGCAAGTCGAAGTCCGCCGCAAGCCTCCCCAGTGTCAAGATTGAGTCATCCGAACCTAGTCCTGGCGTGGAAAAGTCAGACAACCCGATGGATGAACCTGACCCGTTCATTGTTGGAGATCCAACAGAAGATGATAGGCAGAAGGCGCAGAAAATATTTGACGGCAGTGAGGAGTTCATCCAGAAGGACAAGGCGGCTTCTTGGATGGGAGAGGAAGGACCTGTGCGCCAGCGGACACTGAGAGCTTACATGGAGCTATACGACTTCAAGGACAAGAGCATACTGATGGCCCTACGCGATATCTGCTCAAGATTGGTCTTGAGAGCAGAGACACAGCAGGTCGACCGCATCTTGGTGGCGTTCTCGAAGCGATGGTGCGATTGCAATCCGAATCATGGCTTCAAGGCTCAGGATATCATCCATACCATCTGCTATTCCATCATGCTCCTCAACACCGATCTCCATCTCGCGGATATTGAGTCCAAGATGACCAGAAGCCAGTTTATCAAGAATACGATGACGACTATCCGGCAAGCCTTATCCGAATACGCACCGGATGCCTTTGAGAGGCCCAGCGTGCTGCCGGGAAAGAATAATACGCTTGGCGCCGAAGACGCTGAGGGGCGCATGTCTGCTGATCGAGATAGGACGGCGAGTTTCAGAACTTCCTTCAAGCCACTTCCCAGGTCGGGTTCATCCCTTGGACACCACGAGGACGTTGATGAGTGTGGTGCTCTCGTCAAGGCTCCATTCGACGGAACACTTCGAGCCTGGGAAGGCCAGGTTGAGTCGGTGCTGAAAGATATATATACGTCTATCCGGGATGAAAGACTACCCCTGTATGGCGCCGAACCGACTCCAGCCCAGTCTCAGAACAGCCTGTCGGTGATCGGCATGCTGAAGCGTACGCCTAGCGTGCTAAGCAAGACCCCATCTGAAAGCCCATCTAGTCGTGGGCGGATTCCTGAACCCGCACGCGCCAGCAATTCGAGATGGAGCTCGAAGAGCCGATCACGGCCTCGACCTTTTGGAGGTGCCGGATTCTCATCTAGTAGAACGAGCTTTGAAGACGGCAACTCCATGTGGAGCCCAACTGAATCATCAGCGACTTGGAGTCGAGCCTCGTTGGGGCGGACGCACACGTCAATGTCGATGGACTCCTTCGGATCGTCCTGGCCTCGCGGCGACTTCCAGCAGTCAATTGGCTTTGCGAACGCTCTTAGCCAAGCAATCATTCGAGAAGACACACAAGGCAGCATGCCATCTCTCATTAGCGACGAGATGAAGAACGCCCCGCTTCTTGAGGACGAGTCCCTCGAGCTTGCCGGGCCGCCATGGGTGAAGGAAGGCATCGTCATCCATAAACATCATCTCGACGGCATGGACAAGAAGGCCAAGGATCGTAACTGGACGGAGGTGTTTGCCGTTGTCCAGAAGGGTCAAATGAGTATCTTCTCCTTTTCTGGGAACAAGTCTATGGGCCGATCGAAGGGCCGATCCAGGAACGTACAGAACGTTCAGAAAGGGGGCGTGGTTGGTGGAGGTAACTGGCAGGATAACGCCACTAACCTCGGCACCTTCAGCTTGCGCCAGACCCTTGCATCCGCGCTTCCACCGCCTGGATACTCTCGACAGAGACCGCACGTCTGGGCGCTAAGTCTCCCCACTGGCGCAGTCCATCTCTTCCAGGTCGGCACGCCGGAGATCAGCAAGGAGTTCGTCACGACAGCGAACTACTGGAGTGCTCGGCTCAGTACCCATCCTCTCATGGGTGGTGTCTCCAACATAGAGTATGGCTGGGGTGAGTCGATAGTCAACAATTCGCTGGTCACCGCCATCGCCGAAAGCACGGCTGGCCACCCTCCTGGAACCAGGGGTAGCTCTAGGCCCGGTAGTGCCGCCGCCGGTGCCATAACAAGCTCGAGCAACGGCCGCACGAGCATGCATTCGCGCACAAGCAGCTTCCGCTCAGCGAGCTCGTTCGACTTTGGCAGCTCCGGAGGCGCCGGGGGGTCGGGCTCTCGCCACGGAAAGCTCCCGGGCGACCGGATCCACATCGCTGAGTGGGCGCCGCCAACGCAATCGATGCGACCATCCGCCCTCCCAGAGGGGGAGCAGCTCAAGACGCTTCTCGCATACGTCAAGGGCGTCGAGGAGGAACTGCAGCAGCACAACGCGCTGCGGTCGCCGATGCTGCTGGCGTTCACGCCTCGAGGCCACAACGCGGCCAAGGCCATGGCCAACTGGGAGCGCAAGAGCGCGTACCTCCTGCGAGAGATCGTCAAGTTCCGCACGTACGTGGACTGCCTGCAGCAGGCGGAGGCCCGCAAGAGGGAGATCTGGAAGGAAAGGAACATCGCGAGGAGGGCGGCGAGGGGTGACGTCGTCGGTGACGAGGACGGGGAGAGCGAGGAAGGAGAGGAAGCTGGAGAGGAGGACGGAGAGACGGAGAGGGAGAGGGGCGAGGGGGAGGAGGCTCGTAATGGTGATGAGACGCTGCGGCCTTGACGTGGTCTATCCAGAGGATACCCCCTTGCTGTTTTACTGTTTTCTGTTCGCTCGCGGGCATGGCGGTTGCTATTGTTAGATATTGTAGATGAGCATTTTCTTGGTGCGGCGGAGTTTAATTCTGTTTGGGTAGGCTATTCTGCCTTTCGATAAAGCGCGAGCCTGGCTCGAGATATGTGTACCGAGTAGTAGCATACAGCCAACATTGTCTTTGCGCTCTCTGTTTCATACTCTAGCAATCATAGTCCGGCACGGGTGAAGTATCGAACCTCGTACTTCCGTGTCTACTATAGATGACGGTTCTCACTAACCGAGAGCCCGGCGTGAAACTTCACGGCGGCACCATTGACCTGTTCCACGGTCTCTTGTCCTCCCCACCCCTTTCCTCTCATATGCTCCTAGGGCCCTCTATCACCATCCTTTCAGCAAGCCGCGGTAGCAACGGCGTACACGGTTCGACATCCAATGTTGTTACACGAGTCCGGATCGGCGCAGGGGAAGTTGACTGTCGTGGAGGCCAGCGCGCCGGCGCACCCGCACGGCCGGGTGAGCGCCTGCGTGGTCGTGCACTGCGGGACGAGGCAGGTCCGGCAGGCGGTGCCGGTGGCGGTCAATGTGGGGCAGTGCGCGGACGGGACGCAGGGCGCGATGGTGGTGCGTGTCGCTGTGTGGGTGATGGTGCGGGTTGAGGTTGTGGGCTGGAGGAGGGTGATGGTTGCTATCGAGGTGGAGATGGTAGTGGTGGTGACGAGGGAGGTTGCAGTGATGAGGGAGGTGATGAGGGATGTCCGGGTGAGGGTCGAGGGGGCTGGGCAGGTGGTCGTGCGGGAGCCGCCGCGGGTTATTGTCGTGGGTGTCAAGGTGATGCCTTGCCCGAGGGCTCTGTGTGAGATGGCGTTAGAAAGTTGAGGCCGGCTGGTCGTGATCCTGGGGAGCGGTGATCTTACGTGCTGAGGACGCCAAGGAACAGGATCGTAAGACAGTACATGTTGCTTAATTTGGCTTCTTTTCGTGGCCTTGTCCGACATTCTGTTGTCAGGCCTGGGGTGTCAAGTGTAAGGTATTTATGTTTCAATCGCACTAATTATTCCGTACACCGAGATCCCATGCTACCTGTGTTAGATCAAATCTGGAAGCGTATATTGCTAGTATATTACGCTTTGGCTATTCTCGAGAGAGCGACAATGCAATGTGCGTACATCCGGTGGTTGATACTGCTCAATGCTCGCGGCCGTCCATAATCAGTTTACAGAGAAGACTTCCCGGGCTTTGGGGCACCGTCATGCAGGTCGGCTCTGCTTGTGAGCAGTCTGATGCTGGTCGTCACGTTCAGGAGGGCATACCGCTCCCGGCTGAATAGCCCAGTCACCGGGACCCAGGGTATATTGAACAATAACCCAAATGCCAAAAATAGGCACTTGGCGAGAGCCTCCAATCTAACGCGGGCGTCCTTTACCTATATGGGCTGTCTTGCACTGAAGAGTCATCTGATATCCTACTTCAAGATTCCTACTCCTTCAGGATCCTAGTCATCTAGGGGACATTAGTGGCACGATCCTCGTTTAACCATTGTCTCTATACCTGTGAAGCCGAGTTACAACAGAGTAGCGGTCGACTAGCAGCAGCCTGATCTCGCGGTCATGATACTACGTCTTTCATTATGCCTACATAGACTGAGTCTAGTCCGTCTACCGTATCTCAAACTCCGTAGCTTGTGACTGTATGACAGAGAGATCCATACCCGCGAACGCCTCGCCATCCATCTTGCCATACACATATGCCTCGCCCATAAGTTTGAACTTCCCGTCCCGTTCCTTCAGTATGACAGGCACAGAACAACCGAATAATATGCACACGATATCGCCGACGCTTACGTATCGGGAGCCAAGGCCAACAAGCCGTTCTGTCCCAGGCGACGATCGGATGTCAACAGACTCGTCATCCTCGGCATCTCCACACGAGAAGATGGTCCTGTTCCAGACGATGCTCTGCACGCGCTTGCAGTACTCGACGATCGACTCCGGCTGGGACTTGCTGGCCACGATCTTGGCCGTGTTCAGGTCCCCCTCGGGGCTCGCCCTGAGCATGGCATATGCACAGGCTCTCTTATACCACATCGGCGCGTTGCGACCGTCGGCGTCCCGGTCCGCCACGAGGGTCCGCCACAGCTGATCCGGGAAGCTGTTGAAGTCCATTTCCTTCTCCCACCCCAGGATCGATAGACAGTCTCCGGGGATGATGCCATCGATAACGCGGGGTGACACCTTGGAGATCCGCCCCAGCACGATGCCTTTGGCGAACAGGCAGCATTCGAAGTTTCTAAGCCGCTGTTCCCTGCGCTTCATGTATTTTTCCCGTGCTAATCTGTTTCTCTTGCGCCTCTCCGCGGTTGGGTCATCCAGAGGAACTTGTTCTTCTATTTCCATTGATCTCCTTTTCAAGCTGGCTCGTTCTTCGTGCCAGTTGGGCCTGGAGGGCCCTGGCAACGCTGCGGCCCTTATCTGAGTTTTCGGGTATTCGGTTGTGTCGATCTCTCCTCCATTGCGTCCATCTAGTCTATTCTCACCTGAGATCGGGCTCAGGATTGATGTTATAGACATGTTCTGAGAGGGATTGAGAGGCACAGAAGATGAGCCTGAGGTAGCTCCCAGAGCAGAAGATAGCTGATTATAGGCAGCGGTTCGAGCCCGCAGATCAGCCGGTTTCTCAAAGTGGGCTTCAGCTAGCAGTCCTCGAGAGGCGTTGTAGATCCGTTGTTTTGATTTGCCAACCAGGCTATCGCCATTGATCCGGCCATTCGAATGTGAGGGCGAGCCAAACGCCGAGTTTCGCACCATACCAACCCACGAGGGCAGTGATTTGCGATGATCGGAGTATGATACCCAGTAGCGGCAAATAATGTCTAAGGATTTGCTTGTCTCAACGCAGTATTTGACGAAGTCAATATATACGTCAATAGGATCCCTCTCGTATTGCGGCAGTAAAGTCGTCCCGGGTCCCTTTTCGGCACCAGGTATGGTCTCAGAGGCCAGAGGCCCGTCGTTGGCGAGGGACAAGAATGCGTAGATGATGTCTCGTGGGTTAGTCGCCTCGAACGAAGTATACTCCGTGACCAGAAACTCCAAGCTCCACAAGCGGTCCAGGACCTCGCCGGTGCGGGTCTTCCTGAAGACCGTGTTGATTGCGTTGACCAGCGCCAGCGCGCGACCGGAGTAAACGTGGTCAAGGGCATCCGCGTCATGCGCGTAGAGGGTGGACCTGTTATACAGACCCGCCACCTTGTCGAGTCTCCGCATCAGAATCTCGATGGCATCGGCGAAGTCCAACCAGCTCAGGACCTTCTCGCCGCACCGTATCGCGACTCGCTTCGCGTAGGCGATTTCCTGAATGACCCACCGCCGCCGAAACCAAGGCCGCTTGAGAAGATCCGCAAACGCAATCCAAGACCGGAGAATCTGTCCGTCTTCCCCCTCGTTCTCTAGAAGCGCGTCCAGCAGAGTCAAGTTGAGCATACGCGGTATGAAGTCCATGGCGAGCCTCTCTGTCTCGCTGTTCTGTGGCTCTTCACCGAGCCAAATCACAACCGACCAAGCGTTGCTGTATATCTGCGGCATCTTCGGTAGTTGGCTAGCCTTTTCTCCATCGTGTTTCTGGTCAATGCAAAGAGCATCAACCCAGAGAAGGATGTCGCGGGTCGCAGACCTCAGCCGCTTCAAAGCACCGTACAGACTCGATCGGATCTCGAAGGGTTGATAGTCCGACCTGAGGGGTGGTGGATCTTCGGTGTCCGTTTGAGAAGTGTCAGTTAGAGGAAATCGCCCGTCCGAGAGGAAGATGGTGTGCTTGTCGAGCGATGTGCCCCAAGCGTAGGACAAGGCTTCGTACTCTACTGTGACTGTTTCCTGGATGGGAACTGGTATAAGTTGAGCGTGAATTGGCTCTGAAAATGCCAGCGCTGGATGAAGCTTCAGAAGCCTGATTTTATCTGGCTCAAGTCTCGTATGCGAGTACCGGACTGGCTCAACGGGCCGCCCGTTAGTCACCTGCGCTGCTACAGGCCCCCAAGCGCTAGGATACATTTGAGGCCGGGCCGCTGCGGCGTCGCCGACATGGTTGGAATACGAGAAAGGTAGTCTCGAGCTCTCTGTTGGTAAAGCAGATCCCCAGTACCCCGTAGCATTGTTGGAGGAGGCATCAAAGTTGTCCAGTGGTGGGGTCTTGGATCCAGAAAACCCTCCTGCTTCGTAAAACGATGAGATGCCAGAGAGAGATGGCCACGAGCTGAGCGTGGGAGGGGTGATGGATCCAGACTGATATGAAGGAGTCGACGAGTGCCAAGCCCACGGCGACGCAGAGTATGGATTAGGCGGATACGGGTAATTAGGATAGTCGCCTTGATAAGATGGGTATAGCGGTGGTGGCTTGGGGACTTGCGTTGAATAATCATGAAGGTCAAACGTTGCGCCAGGAGATCTTCGAGCTGAGTCGTCATCATCCGCCATGGTGACGCGTTATCGAGACCCTTCGGCCTTCTTGTATATACCGCGAAAGCCTCTATGCATGCATGGAAAGCAAGAGAGTCTCATGTGCGGGAACTATGTCCCGCGCCGGGGAAAGCAAGCTGAGGGTGAAAAGGGAGCTTTGTCGCAGCCCATGAGGGGTTTCCTTTGCCCAGGCGGGATGCCTCCAGCTCCGCCCGCAAGGTCGGCGCAGGATGCCGTCCAAGCAATCCGTCCTCAGCAATCCGCCCCCACACTTCATGCGATGATTGAGTGCGACTGTGAGATGGACACAATCTGATTGCTGCTGTGTGAAGGCGATGTTTGATGAGTCGCTCGATGATCCGATAGAAGAAGAGTCGCTTGGCGGAGAGATTGCTTTGGCACCTCAGCTGTGCTAAGGTAAGCGTCCCCTGACACCAGATAATGTGGCTGTGTCGTATCGAGACGCGTGACCGTCTGTTGTCTTAATGCAGCTACTGGAAAGCCCATACACAGTTAGATACTGTGGCTGCTGTAAGCCAATGGTTGCCTACGGTCTACGGCTTTCTCCTGCAAGCTGGGCTCACCAGCAGATGTGACACTTCCAAAATCTAGTATGTTACGGAACCAAGCCAAGCAGGCCCCGCAGCTCTATGGCAGCAAGTGAGTTGATAACAAGGACTATTCAGACTTGGATGGACTCAGCGATGCTCTCATGTGAACTAGCCGCCGACCTGATGCCATCAAGGGGAAGGTATTCAATCGGTATTACTTCACGAAGGCTGCAGAAAAAGTAGCTATGGAGAAATAGTCCCATCATAAGCGACCGTTGTTGTATTTACAAGTCCCCCCTGGACAAAGTTATCGTATCAGTCAAGACTCAGCGCGTCCTCCACGCTCTCCAAAAGTCTTTATAGCTGATGTACTACCGCTTCTTTTGAGACTTCTCCCTTACCAGCGGCACATCAAAGCACTTGTCTATCTTCTCGCCTGCATTCCCCCAGGGCATGGCGCCCTGCAGTGCCTCCAACCCAGCGATACGATCCCTAGCAATGAACATCTGTGTCATACGGTTGCTACTGTACGTGCACAACAATGGGTAGAAGAGACTCTCGTCCTTACCCGTACTCATGGCGAGAAAGCGCCCATTGGGCCCGTGGACTTTAAGAGCCACCCGCTCGCTTCCCTCGGGGACCTTCTTCCGGTGATGCACCTTCAGGAACGAGACACCGGAGTTGGACATTTGTTTCTTGTCGTAGTGCAGGCGGGCGTCGATCTCCACGCTGCCCTCGTTGATTTTCCACATGAGGTTGCACCTGGGTCCTTGAGCTTGGTCACGCGGGACGGCGTAGATGTCGTCGATGTCATGCTTGTCGGGTTTGGTACTCCAGTCGACGTTGGCGTCGTGGCAGGCGGTAAACACGACCGAGGAGTCGGGCACGGTGAGAAAGTTTGACTTGTAGCCGTCGGTTCTGTCGAAGGGAGGGCTGGGTACCGGGATACCTTCCGCGTCGGGTGCAGAGGTACCAGCATCGACTCCGCCAGCATGGTCTGTCGTGCTTGCGCCTGTCGAAGACAGCCCAGGCGATGATACAGTTACGTGGCTGGAGCTAGAACTGGTGGGTGCAGCTGTATTACTACTGGTACTGGATGTGCCAACAAGCGTAGGAGTTGGGGTCAGATCTGTAGAGGTGCTTGGCAAACCAGGGAGCTTGATGCATCCGCGAGCGAGAGGATTGTCCTTTGTATCCAAAAGAGGAAACTTCTTGTCGCCGACGTAAGCATACATCTCGTTCCGCCAGCTCACCTGAGTGCTGATGCCCGTACATCCATCAGTGTCGTTGAACCCTGCGGCGAAGGAACCATCTCCACTTGAACCGATGGAAGCGGCAACTTGAGCGGTTGCTGTGAGCGAAGGCTCATCCACGACCCCGGCCTCCTTCTCAATCCAAAAGAACTTAAGGCTGCACTTGATTGCGAGAGGCAGGCCCAGAGAAGCAGACAGCTTGATGTCTCCGTCGGCTTCAATGACGGGCTCCAAGTAGGGGTCCCAACCGTCCTTGTGTGAGTTGGAGGGGTTGACGAAGTCGACAAGCACGTGTGCATCACGCAGACCCGTCTCGGCGCCGGCAAGGAGGCGGCCCTTAGCTCTAGCGTCAAGAGTGATGTGCGAGCCGACCTCAAGCGATGGGGTGATGGAGACGATGCTGTACTTAATGCCGGGAAGTTCGTAGCTGTAAAGATATTTATTGAATTCATGCTGGTAGGACATCTGAGCGTCGATCCCGAGCTTCATCGCGAACCGAAGGTCGGTCCGCATATCGACATAGCCCTCGGTGAGGCCATGCCGTGTCCAGGTGGCGCGCCCGGCCAGAGTAACGTTGCCAGAGACGCCGCAATCGACGCAGAAAATATTCATGTACCCACCGAGCTTTTTGTCGGAGCCGTCGTGATTCCCGGAGTCACTCTGCGTTCCGAATGACTTCAACAAGATGGAGTCACCCCATGGAGACACCGTCTTCTTGATATCCTGATCCCGGAGTTTGCTGCCCTTAGCATTCGAAGCATCCGGCACCTTGAAACTGTAGTCCTTCTGCCATGATTTTGTGTGCGCGCGGCCAATAATGGATCTGGGATCTTCTGAAACCCAGCCACGCATAGTACCGTCGTTTGCGGGATCTGAGGTGACTGCATAGTGATTCATGCCGGGTCGGACAGTGCCGGTAACATCATCGCGAGAGTATGTTATTGAGCGAGTAGAGTTGTCCCGACCACACGATGGGTACGATCTGCATGTTCGTGAGCTGTTTGTAGAACTAGATCCAGAGTTCTCCGAAGAGCTAGAAGTAGGCTCCTCAGTTCCAGGAGTCCACCATCCCCATTCAGTCTGACCTTGAGAGGTAAGGCTGTCTGGGCTGTGAAATGCACCGTCCACCTCGATGACAAGTCCATCCTTGATGTGGATGGTTGTGACTTTGAAGTAGCAACGCTCACTGTCCGCATACAAACTGCACCCTTCGGTATAAGTGACGAGGATAATCTCAGTCGACCAGTGTTTGACTGCATATTCATATGCTTCAGAAGTCCTAAACGACACCTTGCAACCTGTCTGGGTGCAGGTAACATCTGTGTAATCGCAGTGATCCAAGTTGACGGATGGAGACGTGAAATTGTAGGTCAAGAATGCAAAGTACCCGGCTTGAGATGGATCTGATGTTGCAGATGTCAGGCAGAGTTGCACGGTTGCGCTGCAAAATAAGTAGATGCAACTTACTAGATTGACCATAGTACATAGGCGAGCCGCTATGGGCCGGAACAGGGATGATGTTGGCAGGAGATGACGTATCTACGGTCCAATGGACACTCGGTGGAAGCTTCACGGTTGTCGCTGACTGAGAGAACGCGGGCTTCTCAACGGGTGATGAATTAGTCGGTGCGGGCTTCTGGAAACTAGCTGACGGAGGAGTCTGAGCAGGTGACGATTTATCCGACACGGGTCTCTCCAAGGGTGACGAAATAGCCGACGGTGGCAAGAGTGTAGTCACGTCGGAGGCAGTCGAGACAAAGAGATCGGCTGAGGTACACTCTTTGGGTGCTGGACATCCATCCTCTGGTTGAGCATAGATGATCACGACCTCGAAGCCGCCTTGTTTGGGAGGAGTAACGTGTGACGTGCCCATCCGCTCCTCTAGGGCTGGAGATGCAGCTACCCCCAAAGTCACGCAGATGGCGACAATGACCGGACCGATGAGCATGTCGAAGAATAGCACGTAGTAATAGATAGGGAATGCTGAGTCTTCCTTAGCGATTGGAAAGAAGGACCAGAAAAAAAGATTGACTGAAGTGGGACTTTCAAGTTAAAGCGAGAGACGGAGAGACGAAAGAGTGGCTAAGGTGAGGATTCGAGTTTGGGCGGCAACCCCATCTCTCACTCTCGATGTCGGGGATTCAGTCGGTAATATATCTTACCAACATTATTCGAAAGCAGAAGATCCAGTCAATGGGTTTCTGAAATCTCTAGACTGCCGCAGTTATACAGCCAGAGCCTTGCAGTTGGAGGTGTCGATCCCATGACCAGTTGCTCGTTCGGGTGAGCGGTGCACTTGCCTCTCTACGGAGGACATACGTCAGTGCAAATTTCCGATACAAAGCGTACATGGACTAACCTTGAGATTGGTGTAGATGAAGCAGTGTGGGTACTGGCAATCACCAACAGTATCAAAATTGGTTTCTCTCTACTGGGGCATTCCTGGGATGTTCATTCCTCAGTGTTGTCAAGAGATCCACGAAAGGCGACGTTCTTCTATCAAGATAGGGCCATGAGTCCTTACTGACAAACATGTTGTCCACCCCGAAGAGGGACTGCGCAGTGTCCCTCCTGTCGTGTACCTGAGCAAGCTTGTCAGGACTTTCCGCTTATCATCTCCTGGCCCTCTGGTCTTTTACAAAGATTGGCACTGAGGGATAAGCTAATCATAGGCTAGACCTCTCGAGTAGCCGTTACGTCTCCTCTCCTAGGAGAGATGTAGCGTGGTAAGGCCCTTGGTGACTTTCTTCTGGTCCGAGACTAAGATTCGTGTCCTCTTATTTAGGCTGCATCCTTCTGCTCGTCTCATGTGAGGACCCAAAGCCAGCGAGGTGAGAGGACCAAGAACACTCTGTCCGACGAGGAGGCAAAGTCGACCCCTGCAACACGCTGACGCTTCATGGTAATCACACACTCGTGGGAGTTAGCAACAGATGCAGCCATTATGTTCTCCCACGTCGCCCATAATCTATCAGACATCAAGCAGAGACTGGTCTCTTTTCACGAGCCGTCCACGAAGACGACGGCTGCAATTATCTGCGCCCATTGTGTCCGTAATCCCCAAAGTGCGAAGGTCGTGTGTAATGCCCGGGACAGCCGCCTCCACGCAGTTATCCGGGATAAGGGATTCCAAGGGCACAGTTAGGGAGCCGCAGCACATGATCAAAGTCGCCAAGTGTAGTGTTGGCGAGTTGTGGTGTCCGGATGCCTTACTACCATGCTCAACGTTCTTTCATGGCCCCTATAAGAACACTTTCCTAGCGACAAGCCGTAGCCAAGGCTGCTAGATTAACCTCATGACCAGATTGTTCTAATGATTGAAGGCTTCTGTCCGACTTGGCGACCTGATGTTGGTTTCACATTCTTCTCTTCCTTGATTCTCCGATTTTAGTAAAGGGAGGTATACATTAAGGAAAATGTCATTTAAAGGTTGAAAGACTGGAATTACACGTTATTTGATGGTTCGATGGACACTGAAAAGTACTTTTGCAGCCCCGTACAATTTTTGGTGTACATCCTAAGCGTTAAATGTGGTTAATTAGGCCGTCATGAGAAACCTCACGTTGACTTCTCTTCTCGGTGAACAGCCGCTAGTGATTTGCTTCCCAACAAGAAGTCATTGATAACTACTTGAGAGAAGTGGGTGGAAAATGGACCTATCGTGGCAGGGGGTTACGTTGTGATACACGTTTGACGATTGGGTCACAGTAACCTTCTCGCCAACTGTAGTTCTGGAACAGATAAGTTGCATTTGCCGCGATCCAGCGATTGATACTAGTATTGTCCTTAAAAAGGAGAGCCGTCACATGGTCACTTCTTGCGGGGTAAAAGGACGCGGCGTCTTGGTCTGCAAGCCACATACAGATCTTCCCCAACCGGGAAGCATCATGGGTCGTTGGAGAAGCCGTTGGAGAAACCAACCGTTTATGCCGAGGCTGTCATCTTGTGACTCTCCGCTGTTGGCCAAGTTCATATGCCCATGCTTAGCCCACGTTGCGCCAACTTGGTAATCTGCACCTCTAAACACGCAGCAAGCCAAGAACTACTGATTTCCTCAGCGTCGACTCGTTGTCTTCGTTTAGAAATTCGATGGTATACTCTCTTGTATTCTGAGCTCAAAATGTCTCTCTGGTCGCAAGTCCTGCAAAACTATAACCCCCGAACCGTTGAGTTCGTCGGTACGATCGCCGTCCAGATTCTGTTCTTCTGGCTTCCGTCAGTCATCTATATCTGCCTGGACCATGTGTTCCCCTCCTTCTCCCATCGACACAAACTACAGCCGGCACCGAAGCAGCCTACCACTGCTGAGGTCCGACACTGTGCGACTATCGTCTTCCGAAATCAGCTCATCTCGGTAGGGTTGGCTCTCCTAGGCCACATGGGACCGTCCCATTTCAGGGTGACGTCAACACCGCCTTCGGCTGCCGAGTTCCTGCGAGATATCGTGCTCTGCACGACGATGCGGGAGTCCCTCTTCTACTACTCTCACCGCCTCCTGCACACGCCCAGGCTGTACCGGATCATCCACAAGACGCACCACAAATTCATAGCGCCGGTGGCGTTGGCAGCTCAGTATGCCCATCCGGTGGAGCACTTGCTAGCGAACACGCTGCCCGTCGCACTGCCGCCGATGCTTCTGCACACGCACATCCTGACCATGTGGGCGTTCCTCGCCCTGATGCTAGTGGAGACAGCGACGGTGCACAGCGGCTATGACTTCTTCCACGGAGCGGCAAGGATGCACGATGCGCACCATGAGAAGTTCAACTTGAACTTTGGGACTATTGGCTTGATGGACTGGCTCCACGGCACGGATGGAAGGCAGGTTAAGAAGAGCAAGGCATCATAAAACCTGGTATGGCAATTAGTCTGCCAATACCTCGGTCTGGGCTATGCCAGTGTGTGTGGGACTTGAGTAAGCAAAAACCTGATGATGATGATGGAAGAGAGATGGTGACAATGGGCTTGGTAACTTGTAGTGAGCTGCCCATCAGGTGGATGGAATTGAGTGCCTATTCCGCGATAAAGAGCTTCGCGAAAGAATGGAGAATGAAAAAAACTTCGGCGTCGTTCACTGTTGTTCTAAAGGATGAGCCGAACAACTCCCAAAAGAATGGGCTTGCGGTTTGTGTGGATCGAACACACGACCTCCAGATAACTATCGAGCTCTGAAGTTGCTTCTTCAGTCTGGCGCTCTCCCAACTGAGCTAAACCCGCTTGTGTGCCCTTGGCAAGGCGCCAGGTTCTCGGCGGACGCTGCTGTGGTGGACGGCGCCGTCGATATGCGGCTTTTGTGGTGGGCGCCAGTGGAACCGGGACGAGGGCTAAGGTGTGGTGGGACCGAGGTAATAACTTGGGGCCAAGGTCCAGGGGCATAGGACGAAGAGCACCGCTGGAACGTCGGATAATGACCGCAGGGGTCACAAACCAGTCACGAGACGTCGAAGAGGATACCTGTTTTGAGCTGCAGTGTAGCCAACATTTCAGTGTTCACGCGGTCGATTCTCCCATGGTTTTAAACTGAAAACTATCAATATTGTGTCGAGATGAAGAGGGAGGGGGGTCGCTAATTGCCAGTTCCAGGGAAATACCCATGAGAGCATTCGTAACTGAAAAGCGAAGGCGGACAAATAAACAGACATCCAACAAGGACAATATTTCCGAAAGGAGTCGACCGTGTGTGTATGTACTACTCCGTTTCGTCGTACGGCCCCTCGCTGTGGTCAGGTAGTCCAGAAGTCTCCGAGCTCTCGCACATCGCCAATCAGCGCCGGCGGATTATCAACACCGGCGAAGTGTCCTCCAAAGTCATGATCTGACGAGGAATTGTCAGTACAAGCAAGGCAGCACTTGACGATTGAGAACTCAAAAACTTACTTCTGTAGAGGACTAAGTTCCCAGTCTTTTCAACGAGTTCAGGCGGCCAGAAGCCGACATTGTACTCGAATGCGCTGAACAGAAGCGGCGCATCGGTTCTTGCCTTGGTGTACTCGGTCTTGAACCCGTGTGGGTTCTGGAAATAGATGAACACAGACGACTGAAACGAACGAGTGAGGTAGTAGAGCGAAACTTCCCGAAGTATCTCGTTGTGGTTCAACAGTGACGGACCAGTTCCGGCCCGCGGATCAGACCCTGAAGTCCTTAGTATTACTGACTTTATATGGATGATGGTGTATAGGTAGCTTATGAGAACTTACAATTCAGGAGCTTCTCTCCGATCCATGCCAGCTGCCCGACTGGATTGTCTTCGATTGCTAGACCGATCGTGTTAGGCTGGATCATCCACGCATGTCAGCTGAATAGGCGAAAAGATGTGCGGAGATTTGGAGCTGCCTACTTTCGTCTCTTGTTCTTGGAAATACGCGTCGCCAGCTGTATTCCACGCCGCATAATTATTCTCCTCCACCTGCTCGAGAGGAGAGAGTGATATGTTGTTGGCCGCAAGGAGGTCCGGTGTCCACGGGAAGAACGGCAAGAATGTGAAGTGGCCAGCTAGGACTGTGGTGTTAAACCTGTCATAGAGACTGTAGGAGACTCCAGCGCCCCAGTCTGTGCCGTGGACCGCATACTTCTTGTAGCCTAGCACCTCGGTCATCAGCGTATGGAAGACGCGGGCGGTGTCATCGAGCGTCCAATTCGCAGGGGGCGCTGAGGAGAAGGCGAATCCAGGGAGAGAGGGCACGACGACGTCGAAAGACACGGGCTTGCTGGATGAGGTTGTGGCGTTCTGCGTCAAGGGAGTGATCACTGGTAAGAACTCCAGAAAAGATCCCGGCCATCCGTGGTTCAGTATCAAGGGGATGGCATCCGGGTCATCGGATTTCTGGTGAATGAAGTGAACTGTAAGCCCCTCGATGTCTGCGGTGAAGTGATCATATCTAAATGGGCTATTTCAGTGCCTGTAGACTGCATAAGGATCCTGGGGGCATCGCCTTACTGATTCAAAATTGCTTCCTCCTTTTCCCAGTCGAAAGTAGTGGTCCACTCTTGCTTCAGCTGCTTCAAAATGCCGAGCTCGATGCCTACTGAAGACCCCAGTTCCGGGTAGAGAGCTTGCTCAGGGAGATGAGTGTTCTTGATCAGGCTCAGCATCCGTGGCACCTCGTGCGCAAGGTCAACCTCGAAAGGCTTCAGATTCCAGCCTTGATGTGATGCAGCATATGGTGCTGCCTGGGCCAAAGTAGCGCCCAAAATAGCGAGATTAATAGCCTGGAGGCCTAAGGCGATCATCGTCGGTGATCTAGTAGAACTACAAGAAGCCGAGGGTTGTGTGTCTATTCACATCACTACTCCCATTGTGCGTCTTCTCAAATTATATGTCCAGCTGTGTCTCACTGCTTTCTAATCAATAGCCATGTTCACAGGACTTTAGTCTTCTGACCATCCTCACTTGCAACCTCGAGGCCTGCAGGCATGCGCAGGTCTCACTCTTGTGCTATAGCCTGCACTCTGTTGCCTGATGTTATTACTAACATCGGGGCTTAGAAATTGCTGGACGCTGTAACATTGGGCCGGCCTCTGGAGCACCATATGTCCGGGAGGCGGATCGTACCCGAACAGTTAACACTTGGAGAGGTAACGATGGCGGTGGTGAGATGAGGAGACAAGGGAAGTCAGACTACTGATCAACTGATCTTGAACATTGAAGGACAGTCACTTCATGTATTGACTCGGCACTTGGTGACGGCTGTGATGTCTGAACATAGTCTTGGTTTGACGCAACGGCGGAGATATCTGATTAGTTATTATTCCTCCCGTCCAATCATCAAGGAAAGAAAACCTTACGTTCGTTATGCATATTTGTACACCGTCAGCTCGCTGCCCAAGCATGATGCGGATCTAACACACCCACAGAGCAGCCACGAGAGTGCCCTCGTCATTGCAGCCAAAGAGAGGAATTTGTGGGCTTGTCAACCGAAGAATTGATTTCGAGGACCTATCCCAGGCAGCCATGTGAGTTGGTCCGCTACTAAGGAGTCGGTGTTACTCTGCCTGCGCCGACAGTCTGTAAGATGCTTAGTGAGATTCTGCAGAAGCGATGGTGCCCTGACAAATGCAGAATTGGAATGGCGATGCAGTGTTCACTTGAAGTCCTGGGAATACTAATGTGCTCCAAGACGAATTAGAGGTGAGCTTGTGCCGCTTGAAGTTAAGTTTCCTCCGAGTTCCGTGAAACGACTCGACGGCCGACAACGATGGTGGTGACGGTCATGTCTAACACCGTACGAAGTACCTAGGTACGGAGTCGAGGCCAGAGGGCGTAATACCTAGCTGGTCATATGATGTGGCACGTGCCCCAGTTCAGGCTCAGACTGAGCTGTGGGCTGGGCCAAATGGGGAAGTTTGATCACATGACCCGTCTCAGTGCTTGCTCCGGAGGCCAACAGTGTCCTGCCTCCACCTTAATGCTACTACCATCTGTGTTGAGATGAGTCTCGGCAAACCCTCAGCTACCCATCACGTTCAATTGTTTTTGTTTTTGTTGAGAAGATCGAGTTCTGCATGACAACGACTTCTATTGCGACAGCGGACCCAGCAGGACTGAGGTCTTTATCCGCTGAAAAGAACGACGCTGGCCACACCGACCAGTGACAAGGGCGCCGACGGTAATTACCGCCAAACCCACTACTCATGAGCACCTCGCCTTGAGGCCACTCCTTCAGCAACCCAAAGGTCCCCAGCTCCAGTTCCGCTGCCATGGATGACGACTTCTTCCCTGATGGCTCAGACAGCGACATCATGTCTTCTGGACTGCTCGCCCTGCAGGGATGTGCTGTTTGTTCGTCAAATTCTCGTTTGCTACTCTGCGGCCACTGCAGGGTCGTAAGCTATTGCGGCACGGCGCACCAGTCAGCGCACCGATCGAGGCACAAGGAAGACTGTGAAGCCATCACGAAGAGTCGAGAAGCCCTTGAACATGAGGAGGCCGCACTTCGAGCCCTCCCTGCCGATTTCTCATTGCCGGCTGATGTCTTCAACTCTGGTGTCGGAAACTTCTGGAGCATACTCGACACACGACCTTATATGAGGGCGCGATTCGCCGTGGCCGACGCACTCCTCAAAGTCGATACCGTGCGCGCCTTAGAGGACGCTCTTGGGCACTTTAACGATATGTTGCGGCTCTGCCGAAGCGACAACATGGGTGTGCGAGACATCATCCCGCACATCCTGCTGCGGCTCGGTCGGGAGCAGGAGTGCTACGACTTTCTCAAGTGGTGGACAATCATTGACGACGAAAATCACTACAACGGACGATACGACTGGGGCGATGCCACGCTACCGTATCTGGACATTCGCGGTGCCGACGCCTTCGAACCCGTCGATATCTTCTGCTCAAGCTTTCCAGACCTCAGCCACATCGTGGCCCTCACCCTTCTGAAGCTGCGCCTTTGTCTCGACCTTACGGCATATAACGACTCTCTAGACGGGTTCGCTTTTGCGTTCGGCGGCCATTATTCTGAGCCCGATCGGCCTATAGGGAGGCTTGTACGAGCAAAACTGCAAACCATGGATGTGCTCAGCGTCTCGACAATGGTTGAAAAATTGGAAGACCAATACTGCAGGCTCTGTCAGGTGGTAAATGATGCAAATCCGTACTTCTGGGATGCTTTGGTCTCGGAAGAGACTCCTCCCCTGCGATATTCCTATACCCGTGGTTCTGAAGCGGAGGCCGACATAGTTCTTCGTCAGTGTCAGCGGGCCTGGCAAGAAACCGAAGACGCCATCATGATGATTGATTCAGAGACCTGGAGGTTCATCCGCCCGTATGAAGGTAGAACTGCTACCGCTGGTTTGGGTAGCGCGCGATCGGAAGGCTCGAGAAAAGGGACAGAGATATCGGAGAGAAGGCGGGGTGCTGGAAACGTGTTTCCATCGAGGTTTGAACCTCCGCAGCCGGCATCCTATCCGGCTGGACTCTTTCCTCCAACTCCTACAGGCCGCAGCCGGGCTGTCCGGTTTCTCTATCGCACTGATCAAAGAAAAGTACTCGTGTACGCCGACGGCGCTTGCGCGCACAATGGGCAGCTGGAACCTCGCGCAGGCTGGGCAGTCGTGTGCGGACGACCCGAACTTGACGAAAAGATTAACTGCTACGTTGTGTCCGGTCGGCTCGAGAACAAGGGCCCATTTGGGAACGAAGCCGTGGCGACTAGTAATCGAGCTGAACTGCGGGCAGCTATCGCCGCGCTGCGTCTCTGTGACTGGCGGGGTGAGGGTTACGATGCCATTGTCATCGCGACCGACTCGTCCTATGTGGTTGACGGCGCCACCGGCTGGGCCAAAAGTTGGGTGCGCAACGGGTGGAAGACGCGCACCGGCCGCGATGTTCAGAATAAAGATTTGTGGGATCTGTTGCTTGGCGAGGTGGAAAGATGGAATGACCAGGGATTGCGTATTGAGCTTTGGAAAATCCCGAGGGAGCTGAATGGCGATGCCGATGCGGCGGCAAAACAAGCCGCCGTAAACAAGATGGCGGAGAATGAGTTCAGAGACATCACGATTGGCCCGTCTCAGACCACGACGGCCGGGACCGAACCAGGCCACCGGATCCTTACGCTATGCCTGGAGCACGAGTCTCTGTTCGACGCTTGTTTTGGAAGCCTCGTCTCGCATATCACTTCTAAGGTCAAGATGGAGCGGGTCACTACGAAAGAGGCTGCCCTCAGCATCCTTACCCAGGAGTCATCTCCGTCCGTTATTCTTATCGCCGACGGAGCCCTCACACGCCAGAGGAAGGTCTGGGAGTGCGTCATAGACCGCCTCCGTGAGGGGGCCACAGTCGTGCTTGCAGGCTGTTTTAGCAACATGGTGAGAGAGGGCGAGTTCAATCGCTTCTTTGCTAGGCTTGGTCTTCCCTGGCAGAGAGGATCGTATCACAGGACAACGGTCAGTTTGCGCCGCGGTGCTGTCGGTGCCCACTTGGCGAGTCGGCTGCCCTCTGCATACAGCCAAAAGGCGCTCTTTGTGAAGAACATGGAGAGATCAGCGGCCTGGTACACTGAGACTGAGACGTCTGATGAGGCTGCAGTGGTATTTGCTAAAGTTGGGTCAGGCAGACTCGGTTATGTTGGGGATGTGAATGGGGAAGAGTCTTCGGATCTAGTGGTTATGGCCATGTGTGGCCTTCTGGACTGATCGATTGGGTGTGCGAGCACGGCATGCACATACACCATCACTTTAACTGTTAGCGAGACATACCTAGACTAAGAGAGCCTTCCCGGGATTAAGTACGTCTACCCGAGAAACGCTCGGGAAGAGCAACGGCCTTCGGTCGAGCTGTGCCGGCATCTCCGCGCAGAATTGGTGTCTTGGCCGTCAGGGAACGATCGGGAACACATTCCCACCACTTAAAGTCTCAGGCCCCGCCTCTGGTGCTTCCCCATGGGGTATTAGTCTGGACGTGCGGGGAATCATGCAGCGCTATCTCCCCGGATGCTTGGTTAGAATGAGAGGAGCTTCCCGAAGTCTCCGCGGCTGTTGCCCCTAAGAAACGTACTTGGATACTCTCGGGTCAAGTTTCTCTCGCCGCAGACTTGGTCGAGCAGCTTCCTGAAAAATCATTTGGGTTCAAGCTCCAACGGAACTGCAAGATGGCCGTGTTGACCAGCTATGAAACTATACTCGGAGTCGATTCGTCTAACCTGCTGAAGTCAGGCACGCTGCTGCTCTTTTTGATCATTGTATGTTTCGAAGTATCAGGACCCGAGCTCGTGCTGCTAATTGTAGTCTTGTGTAGGTTCTGTCCGAGGCTCTTGCGATATTCTTCTCCAAGCTTCGCCACTTCCCCGGACCTTTCTGGGCTAGGTTAACCCCCTTCTGGCTTACACTGCAATGCCGGAGAACGCAGCGGTCGAAAGCCGTGATGGAACAACACGGAAGGTTCGGCGATTTTGTTCGGATTGCACCTAACCACATCTCCATAAACAAAGTTGAAGCTCTCGCGCAGATCTACGGGCACAAGACGGGTTTTCTGAAGAGTGACTTCTATGACGCTTTCGTGCAAGTGACACCGGTGGTCTTCAACACTCGTGACGTCTCTACCCACCAGAGGAAGAGAAGATACATGAATCCGGCGTTCTCGGCTCGTGCACTGTCAGACTTTGAGCCTTATATGGACGCTGAGTTATCAAAGTGGAAGCGGCAGCTCTTTCGGATGCTCGATGAAAGGGGCGAAGCAAACCTTGACTGTGCTGTGTGGAGTTAGTCTCTTTTTAACCCCCGACAGTGGAGACTGTCTTTTCTCGTCAGGTTCACTGACAATCTCACTACAGCAAACTTCCTGGCGTTTGATGTTATAGGGAGCTTCGCCTTCGGCAGGTCGTTCGGCTTCATCGAGAAGGCGTGTGACCCGTATAACCTCATCTCAACAATCGACATACGCGGGGAAGTGCTTAATGCCCTTGGGACACTCCCACCCTGGATAAGGCGCTACATGAGATACAACTATCTGGACACATTCTGGAGTTCCGGAATAAGGGCTACGGCCAATCTTGAGAAGCTCGGAAGAGAGGCGTTTCACCACCGCAAGGACTCCCTCGAAGACCGTAAGGATCTGTTAAGTCATCTCTTCGCTGCGACAGATAGCGGGAGCAAGAAGCCCATCCACGAGGAAGAGATTGTTGCCGAGTCTATCAGCTTCATCGTAGGGGGTAGTGACACCACGAGCAGCACCATGACAAACTTCATCGACATAGTCTCCCGAGATCGACCGTGGCAAGAGAAGCTCCAGCAGGAGATTGACGCGGTGTATCCGGGTGAGCAGAACGACTCGTGGATTCCTTCCGAAAAGGATATCTCTACTAGACTGCCATTTGTAGTGGCTCTTCTGCGGGAAGTAATGCGCTTCCGACCAACAAGTGCGACTGGTCTGGAACGGGTGACGCCTGAGGGTGGCAGAGTCATAGCCGGCAAGTTCATTCCCGCAAAGGTAGCGCTCACAAGACCAGCACCTGAAGCCCTCGTTAACGCTGGTCCAGACTGTTGTCAGCGTACCCACCTGTGGTATCATGATGAACGCTGAGATATTCGAAAACCCAAAGGAATTCAGACCAGAGAGATGGCTCGAACCTGATGCAGGAAGGCTTATCGAACACTTCGTACCCTTTTCCATCGGTCCTCGCGCTTGTATCGGTAGAAAGTAAGTCCCCGCCACTTCCTTTCCTACACTAGACTGATTGAGTCTCTCTCAGCTTTGCATGGATGGAGATTCTGAAAGCCGTTGTCTTGTTGTTCAAGCTGTTCGATGTCGAGAGGCTAAGTAGCGAATCTACGGTGATCCGAGAGGGGTTCTTCAACAAGGCTGCCGAATGCACCGTGAGGATCCAGAAGCGGCGGTGGTAGAATTTAGGTACTTAGATGCCAAGGTTTGAGTGTGTTTCAGAAGTCACGGATTCAATAGAAGCCACTCTACAAATTCCTTACCCCGAAAGAGTACTTTCTCACCCAAGGCGTGAAGGTGCCGGACAGTTGGTTCTTATAATATACAAGCTCACCGAACTGCCATACTTAATCTTCTAATTACCTGTGCGAGCTACTACAAACTTCCCGAAGACTTTCCCGGCTACCTCATACAGACATGTCTTCTAAGGCAGTATGACGTTCATGTATTGACCGGCGCCGAACGACACTGTCGACGACATACGCGAAATCCACAACGAATATGAATTTGCAAAGAAGCAAAAGCTATTACCACCCGGAATTTGCTGCCAGACGGAGAGCAATCGTCTATCCATGATGAGGTCAGAAGCCGACTCGAGCTTCTGCAGGCTTGGGCTTAGGCCAGTCTCCCAAGAACCTCGCCGTGCCTTATCGCCACCAACTTTATGCTGCAGCAGCTTGGGATGAGATTAGCCAGGCATCAGCCCGACTATGTCCGGATATATCCCGTTCAATCCCTCGAGGGCGAGTATGTCTTCTAGAGACCAGCCTTGAGACGAGTCTCCGAGGGATCCAAATATGTCCCCAGAGGTGGCAGGTGACGGAAGAACAGGTTGAACTGGCAGAGGCCCCGGCCCAGTCCCTAGGAACTCAATGCTTCTTCCGGAAGGCGCTGCTACTCGAGATGGAATGGCATTGTAGTCATCGTGTCCTTCACCGGCTGACGATGTAGGCAAGCCGGTTGCGAAACCTCCTTCAGAGCTGGAAAAGCCTAGTCCCCCCCGCATCAGCTACTGGCATGTCCATATGATAAAGCTTTGTCTCACTCACCCAACATTATACAAATTCTAACAAGCTTGGCAAGGATGGCAAGAATCCGCATTACTGGGTCTGCATCCTTACCAATCCGCTCTATAGCTTCCATCGCGAGCCTCAGGCTTCCCGCCGCTTCGGAAGAGGATCTTTGTGAATCTGTGCGGTCTTTAAACCTGCTCGGCGCAGAGGAAGCCCTTTTTAGGATACAGGCGAAGATAATGAGAGCCGCATTGAACGCTGATCCGATTAGCAAGTAGCTTTAGAACGACCTTGGACAAATCCAGGAAAGTGTATTCAAAAGAGACAGACATGGGGGACTCACTATAGTAGGTTGAGAACCACGGAGCACCGAGGAGGCTTGTGGATCGGCTCAGGCGATGCACAATGTCGATGATCTGCACTGCGGAGTCCTGGCAAACGGTGACGCTTGACTTATACACTTCCTCGGCAAATCCCTCCCTGTATTCTGGCGGATTACTCCCGGGACAGGGCTGCTTTCTTCGCAGAAGATGGTCGAGCACCGGACGGTGTAACAGAATGCAGACATTAAGGTACTGCAACTGGAGGATCACACTGAGGCGCGCAAAGACAGGATGGTATCCAGGCCCTGATAACGCGATGTGCTCTTCATGCTCCCATGGGCGGAGGAGAAGCTTCTCGGGGAGGCAGCGCTTCCAGCTATAGAGGCGCTCTTCGATAAGAAAGATGTCTTGCATCGGGACGAATTCGTGGTTTACAGCTTCCCGGCCGAGGTTATTTGAATAGCATTTCGCGACAATCGAGCCCAGAATCTTGTAGAGCTGTCTTAATCCCCTGGCATGAGCACTGGCCTTCATCCATATTGGATACCCACTTACATTGTCGCAATAAAGAAGGCTGCAGTGTTCGGCTGACCGTCTTCATCGGCGTCGCCAGAACGGCCCTCGGCTGCGTCCAGGCTAGTGTCCGACGGAAGATCCAAGTTCATGTAATCGTCTTGAATTATGGGCGGGCGGCCGAGTGTCGTACTTAGCATTCTAAGAAACATCTTGCGATTAGCTACTTGCAGAGCGAGTCTAGCATGGTTTGGCTTGGGCCACACACCTGTCCATGACGAAGCAACCGAACCAGAGACGCTTGCGAACTTCCCTCTCACGACCATGTACCGTATCAGCCATTAATGGCGAGTGCAAGCCGATCTGGATCGCGGCGCTGACAGCGAGGCCGTGCAGAGTCCACGCCTCTTCAGGGCGCTGTGTGCCTTGACAGTACTTTGTGAGGAGAAGGAGACATTGCACTTAAGACGGCTGTTAGAGGCGTGACCGGATCAGCTTCGAAGCAGGACATGGCGGCAAGGTACCTCTTTCAGTGTCATTCGACAGGCAATTCCCGTGAGCGGAGAGCGCCTGCGCCCGTCCGAAGAACACTTCGGCCTCGGCAGCACAGGTGGAAGCAGATTGGTCCGGTCTGGCGCTAATGTATGTCGCAAGAGCAAAGATCGCGTTGAGGAGGCAGAGTAGTGACCTGCTTATACCTGAGAACTGCCTGGTTTTGGCTGAATGGTATGCTGAGAGCAGCTGCTCCTTGCTGATATAGGGGAACAAGGACCCTGTATCGTTGAAGAAAAGGCGGATCAGGTGGACAGCCTGGTGCTCCGGCGGCAGCACCATAGGATTCAAGGGATCGGGGTTCATGACTCGGGCCCAGGATGCGGACCGCGGACCTGGTGACTGCAGACGAGGCGTGGTCTGCCGCGTCCCGTTAGGGTCAGACCTCCAAAGAGAAGTGTACTTTTTCAGGACAGAGGAGGTCGTCTGTGAAATACCCCGAAGGAAGGAGACGTTGGATGACGGGCCTACGCAGAGAAGTCGAAGCATGTCAGTTCCAATGATCCGGCCTCTGGGCGGACATGGTCCCCTCAAGAGCGGCTCTTACCAAAGAATCGACAACCGAGATCACCATGGCTGACTGCACCCACGCCGTCGACGGTGTCGTCCATGACGCTACCGACCTTGATCTCGCCATGGTTGGGCAGCGCCCGCCACGGGTTCGCAGGGAGCTGCGCTGTCGCATCTGACCCACGGGGGGTGTCCGACGCTGGAACGCTCGAGGCGTCCCTCTGCTCCACTAGCTGCCGAAGAATCGTTTCGATGACTCTCAGGCGTTCGTCATACTCATGCGGTGTTCTGGCGCTGGAGAATGTTAGGTGCCGCTGACGGGCAAACACGTACGCCGACTGGCTGCGTATGGCGACCGACTGACGATGTCTGGGCGTTCCTGCTCGTCTCTTCGTAGACGCACCGGATGCCGAGCTCAGTGCAGAGGGTACACGATGGCCGAGACCCGTCACACTGGGGTCACGTTAGCAGCCGTTCGCGAGGCAGGGAAGGAAGATGCTGCACGGGCACCGGCGAGACAGCGTAGAACTTTCCCTTGATTTCCGATGGCGGCATGACGTACACGCCACAGCTATGCGGCGTCGTTTGAAGGCCGGCTCTCGGTTGCGATCGGAGTTGTGATCGGTGTCTGTGGGTGTCCGCCCGCCAAGCGGCTGGGCAGGGTGGGCTGGGCGGCTAGATCCCTCAGACGACGTAGACGGCATGTTCGCCGCTGCCGGAAAACAGAAGACAGTAGCTATGTTTTGACTTAAACAACTTGAGACGGGAGAATAGCCACAAAACAGCGCCACGGGGACCGTTCGACGCACTACGGACGCTGTTTAGGTGCCGAGCCATTCCCCGTTCGGCTGCGCTTCCCGACATACCCGGAACCCCCCTGCGAACCCACAGCTCTAAGAGGCGGAGAGGTTCCGCAAGTGCCGAGCAGGGAAACCCTGGTGTGTCGACAGAGGAGGATCCGGGTATATCGGGCAGAAAGGCGCACAGCCACATTGCAGAAAGAAGCTGTAAGAGACGGGACGTCCCGATAGCTCCCCGAAGCAAGACGGCACCTCTCATGTCGCGATGAGGCTGTGGCCCACCGTTTCGTCACACACCGACGTCTGTAACTCTGCTTAAAATGGGAAGACCAGTCAAGCGAGGAGGAGATTGGCTCTTGATCCGACACGAGCCACGGTACTCGAAGGTTCCACGCTCGACCTTCTCATCCCGGGCCCCGGACTGCTTCACCAACTCCATATATACCCGGAAACAATTGCCTTCGAAATCTCCCCTTCAGTGTCGGCAGAGAAGATTTCCACGCCTCGACGAGCCTGTCATAGCGGAAGACAACCTCAAGTCTTAGCAGTACCCTGCTGCACTTCTATCTCTTACACTGATATTCAATATTCTGAGCGTAATCCAGAATTTCCAGACGATTACGACAATGGCCAGCCAGGCAATCACAAGGACAGAGAGCCCGTACAAGCTCAAGTTCACTAATGGACTACCTCCGGGTACCGACTCGTACGAGCAGTTCGAGCTAAACCCACGGTATCCCCGCCCGGCTCCTCCCCTGAAGCGGCCAACCCCTCCATGGCCTCCAAAGGACGAGCGGAAAGGGAAGTGGCTGGACAAATATTTCGACCAGGTACACAGCCGCTGCCGAGCGGGCGAGTTCCGTCATAGGGGTCATGATGCTGACAAGAAGTGGCAAAGCTCGATCCCGAAACCGAATATGATCAGATCATACGGACCGCTGTCATGTTCGGCGCGTCCGATTTCTCTACTGCTCTCGGCTACGCGGCGGTCTTCATCATTCTCACCCAGACTCCGTCGGGAGCGGTGGCCGTGCACGGCGGCAAGGTCATCCGACGTGGCCACCAGCGCTACTATGAGACACAGCTCTACAACCTTCACTGGGCGTATCACGGAAGTACAGACCCCGAGACGGTGAAATACGTCGGTCAGATCAATAAGATACACGCCGGTGTCTGGAAGCGCTCACCGGGGACCATCAGCGCGCCCTGGGAGGCACAGATGGCCATCATTGCCCTCTCCTACTTTGAGACCTGGGTGCGCAAGGTGGCCGGGGCCAAGAGGCAGGAGATTCACCCGCATGTGCAGGCTGCATGGCCGGCATGGGGTGAGCGTTTAACGGGTCACTTCGTCTCTGAGCCCAGCGACGGTTCACGGTCTTTGGGGATCAACTACCCCCGCGATTGGCAGGAGCTGGAACGCTTCTTCTTCTGGTTCGACGAGTTTCCGATTGAGGAGCAGATGACGCCCGAACAGCTGCAAAAGGGCCACGAAACGGCAGAGGCTTTCATTGATCAGTTCTGCGAGCTGTGGTTTCCCAGGTGAGCAAGGACTTCCCCTGCGCTTTCTACCCTGCCCGTTTCGAGACCCCCGTCCGATATCGTCAAATAGCTGATAGGGTATAAAGGCCTCTTTATTATTTCGGCCGACACTTCCTGCTGACTTTCCTGCCACCGAACAGCCGACGAAGACAGCGCATCGGAGAACCTAACCCATTACTGGCTGCTCTGTTTAAATGGTTCCTCCGGACCGCGCTGAACCTTGGCGACTTCTTCTCCGACGACCCGGCTGAGCCGCCCATGGTGGCTTTCCGAGAGATGTTACTGACGTCCGACTTGGCAATAATAGATAAGGATACTAAACGGCAAAGGGACTGGCAGGATCGAGCATTGGTCCTGTTGCTCTCCGTCGTGCTGGTGGGGCTGGCTGTCGGTTGTTACAGATACGTCCGCATCTAGAACAGGGCTACGGCAATTATGTGCTGGCGGGAGGCTGTCGAGAAACATCTCGTAATTGCAGCATGAGAAGGAAGGAGGAGCTGCTTCCCATGAGGCATGAGTTTATTCCAGTGGAAAATCATTGCCATGACTGGGTTTGGGCGGTTTGTAGGCAATATGACAAAACAACTCTCCGACTTGAGCCATTTAACTAGGCAATCCTCGCAGTTCTTGATACAGGCAAGCACGGTCATCATTATCGCTATCAGGAACGAGCTCAGAGTCAAGCACATTTTACTTTTTGTTGTGGTCAAGTAGGCTGAGATAGTCATCGGCTCCAGCACTTGGCTGATGACAGCTGTCGCGGCAAGAGACGAACGTCAACTGCCCTTCTTACGGGCTTCCTTGGGCTAATAATAAATCTTCAGGCGAAACAAGACCGCGACCTGGCTCGCTTAATACCATTTCGAAGCCCTCGCTACTGAGCTACCGCCACAATCTCTGATGAAACGAAAGCCAGCCCCCGCCCGGAAATCTCGTCAAGATTGAAAGACCTGCGTTTCACAGTTAATCTGTCGTACCCTCCAAATTCTTATAGTTCCCGTAGTTAGTCCCACATGCTGACAAGGAGCTTGGCTTACCTGTAACTATAGTATCTAATTGCTCGACGGTCTCTTATCTTATGCAGAGCGGGGAAATCGCACTTTTGACCTATTATGATCTAGGGCGTCCGCACTACCCGCCGAGGACTCTATCTTTTCTCGAGCCCAGGGATCTTGCATGGTGATAATGTGAGAAGCAGACACCTGAAGAAGTAACGCAACGCAGCATTCTCGCTGGGGTTAGGGGCTCCTTCTTATCAACCATCATGGCTGCCACAGGCTCTCTGCTAGCGGAGCCTGTCATCGGCAAGCTCCGATTCGTCTCAAAAGAGCACACCCCAGAAGCGAGTCCGCACAACTTCCACCTGCCTGACATCTCCGAGTTCGGTGATGAACGACTAGTCCCTCTTTGCAGCATGCGGCCCCTGCCCACGGTGTCTGAGCTGCCCTTGGGGACTACACACGCCCAACTTCACACTCATGGGTTCACCGCGGTCAACCACCCAACCACGCTTAACCGGCCTCCCTACGACACCGCCTCGTGGAAGGACCCCAACTTGCTGAAGGAGTACTACATCCCCGACACGGCACAGATGCTCAAGCAAATCACTGGCTGCAAGACAGTGGTCACCGAAGCCCTGCTCCTCCGATCTGCCCTCTGGTCCCCGTCAGACGCACTCGCTACCCACGCGGGTCACGGCGCCGAGCCCGCAGAGACACCGGCAGAGACGGTCTCGGACCTTGAGACGGGATTTCCCCAGTTCATCGGGTTCGACGCTGTGAAGGGAGGCGCCAGCCCCGCGCCCAAGGTCCACCTCGACTACGCCCCGGCTGGAGCGCGCTCCCACCTCCGAATGTACCACCCGGACCTCTCAGCCGCAGCCGCGGACATCATCCGCGTGGAAGATTCCCTGCTCGCCTCTGGACGCAGTCCGAAGGAGGATTACGGAGGTAGCGGGGGCCCGCGGTGGGCGCTGTTCTCTGTGTGGAGGCCGCTCAAGACAGTCAGGAGGGACCCGCTGGCGCTAGGAGATCAGAGAACGTTTAAGAGTGAAGACTACGTGCCCGTCAACATCAAGACGCCGTGCCTAGGTTTGCCTGGGGTCACGGAGACATTCGAGTGCGAGAGCTTTGTGGGGAGGTACTCGGAGGGGCAAGAGTGGTTCTGGGTCGACGAACAGACGCCTGATGAGGTACTTGTAATCGGGCTCTTTGACAGCGATGTCGAGAAAGAGGGCGGGACGGCCGCGGGAGGTACACTCCACTCAAGCGTCGAGCTGCCCGGGACGGAGGAGGAACAAGCCCGCGAGTCATTAGAGCTTAGGTGCTTGTGCGTCTGGTAGCTTCTATTGTGGAAGAGATCAAACGTAATGTAGCGCCTCATGCACCGTGGTATATCATGCGGCTGGTTCAATGAGGCTATCTCGGATCAGAGCATGGCTCGCTGATCGCTATTATATATGTTCAGCGGTGCCGTATTGAATTCGGTCCATGAGTATACAGAAATCAACGGCAAATAGCTCGGAAGAGGGAGCAGTCGTAATAGCATTGATTCAAAGCTTAAAAGGACCGAACTACGCTCATCAATGAAAATAGCATTCCTCTTCAGGAGACGAGTGTGAACTCCCTCCTCGTACTCCTCTACCAACTCGGCTACCGTACCGCCATGTCTTTCAGTCATAGTGTATGCTGAATATTCGGCGTCGTGACACAGGTCATTAAAATGCAGTCGAGCGGCGCGTTAGCTTGCCGTTATATGAACTCTTGAATAAGCCGGAATAATGTCATTGTCCTTAGACTGGCTATGATTGACTGTGACATTCTGTTACACGGCACCCGGCGGAATTGTCCCCTTAGCAAGTAGGAACAGCCGTTTGCATCACGACATAGAGGCGCGAAGGAACCGGCATGATGTCTGAAGAGTGCTCCCTAGGTTGTGGTTTCTTCAAAAAAGACAGCGTCGGGGCAAGAAGTTGTCTAGATCCATAGATTGACTTTCTCGTTCGTTGCGGACGGGCTTTGCACTATAATGGCACAGCACCCGCCGGCCGGCCGGCCGGCCGGCCGCCGGCAGGTGGAATCCAGGGTCCACACTCAAGGAGGATAAGGAGTTCTAATTAGGCGCAACATGATTGGCACGCCCCGAGCGGGAAGGCCCTCGGAAACCGTCCGGCTTATCCCCGACCACTACCCACAATGCCGGGACTGAACATCCCAGCGCAGCACCAAGATGACACGGCCCACACTCGTAGACTTAGCGGGAGGCTTAATGTTTGGGCGGCATGCCGAAAGCATGGCTCTCCACTCGATCTATCGCACAATTCCGGGTGCTGCAAGCCCGGACACCATGCAATGGCTTGCAGCGACAGCCCGAGAAGGCAGAGACCCCTGCTGTTGGGGTGCAGGTACGCTGCAAGGATGCAGAAATAAAGGACAGGAGGTCCAGACCGAGAAGAGGAAGCTAGTCCAAGTGTAGGAGGATCGAGATCCGAGAAGACTCGACATGCTACTCTCGCTCTCGAGCCCGATCCTCATAAGATGTTAGTTATGGAGAGAAACCATCTGCCTTCTTTGGAAGAACATTGACTACTTGAGTCGCATCCTCTACGGGTAGATACAGGCGTTAGTACCAGCGGCTGTGTGCGTACCACAACCACGGATGGCATGCGTTGCGGCTTTCGTCCAATGGAGAGTAGAACTAGGCTTCCAGCAAATATTGCATATGTACGATAGAAGACTAACTTAATTGCCCAAAAAGGGTTGTGCGTGAGATGTGTTGTGATCGATCTTCCCATATTAAGAAAGACAATCTCTTTGACATTGTTGCCGTGAGTGGTGGTGATGGTATCAAGGAACATGATGCAATTGAGAGGTTCAGGACTTAAATAACTGAAAAACATCCAAGATATAGTGGCAGAGGTAATTTGAGGCAAAGCTGTTCGATTTCTATCTTCTTCATTTTGATTACACAGTTGAAAGAACATGTGTGCATAAACTACCTAGGTAGTTAGGATAATATGGCATCACTGTGCCACCACTTGCGCATAGACAGGCTTCTCGATTCGCGTTCCCTGCGGATATGTAGCAAACAAACATCTCCATCTATAGCTATTACCCACGTGCCCCCTCTAACAATCACAGTTTACCGCCACGTAGTCGAATTTCCAATGCACGGAATGGTGGGTAGAACAAGGCCGCCAGAATGATAGCGAACCAGAAACCCAGGTCACCTGCGTTTTTGGCGATTGGGCCAGTATACCACGTCTGATCCATGCTTGGAACAATGAGTGCCCAGGGAAGCAGAACGCTCGCGAGAGCGGGAATACCGGTAGGCAGCCTCTTTGCGTCGTTCCAGATCTCGGGGTCGAAAGAGTCGGGGTCAGCCTTCCGGAAGTAGAACCACTCAATGAAGACGACCGAGACGAATGAGCCGCCATAGTACCCAATGATGGACAAGAAGGTAACCAGGGAGTCGTAGAAAGTCTTGGAGGCGGCGAAAGCAACTCCGTATGCTGCACCGGCGGTGACAATGACGAAGACGGCCCGAGGCACCTTGCGGAAGATGGGCACGAGAGCCTGGATGTTCACGGAAACGGTGTAGTAGTCCCGGGAAACGGTCGCAATGACGCTGAGGGCCATAAGAGCCAGGATGAATTTGCCGAATCCGCCAACGCGGTCGAGAATAGCTCCAAGAACTCCACCGATTCCGTGTGCGGCGTAGGCAGTCTCCCAAGTCGGATTCGCTGAGATCGCACCGCCAATCGCGGCACCGACAATCATAAGGAGAGTGAAGGGGATGCAGATGCCGGTCAGACAGTACATGCCTAGACGGAAGCGTGGCGTTGTCGGCGGCATGTACACGCAGTAGTCGCCGGCAACCATTGCCCAGGTGATCTGACTACCGGCAATAAGGGCGATCATGCCCATGTATTCCTGCTTCGTGGTCGGCGTCTCGAGGGGCGGCTGGGCAAGGTTCTCGCCGGCACAGCCGATAGTGAAGACAATGGCAATGAGGATCGGAATCCATGCCCACCGTTCGTAGAGGTGAAGAATACGGTATCCGAAAAAGGCGACCACAAGCGAGACGAGGACGATGATCATCATGCCAACTTCGCTGCTGAGCTTCCCGTCACTGAGATACGCAAGGCAGTTTCCTGCCACAGATGTCGCCGTGCAAGAAAAGCCGCCAACCGTCATGATGACGACTATGACAGTGAGGATGTTGCCATATTTTCTATCGAGGCTTAGCCAACGTCTCGAAAACCTCAATCAGACAAGATCGTAGATGTCTACTCACCCAAAGGTATACCGCGACTGAATCATCTGACGCATGCCAGTGCGCGGAGCAATGGTGACAATATAGGCCGCCGGCAAGCAGAAGATAATATCGAAGAAGATGATCATGAGAGCCGCATCGCGCAGGTTTAGGCCGTAGAACAGCGTCGTAGCGGAGCCAATGGAGATGCTGATCCAAAAGTTAGCTTTGACTTTCTCGATGTGTCTTCTGGCCGACATACGGTAGCAGACTGGTCATCGAAGTCGAAAAGATGGTGAAGATATTGAAGTAGCGCGTGTCTGTTCTCAATTCGACCGGAACAGGCTGGGCACCCCTGAGCTCCACGCCTGCCTCGGACAGCCTCGTCCAGAGCGAGCGGTCCGCGCTGGGAACCACATCCGCAGGGGACACATCTACCGACGTTTCGGATGGCACCAGGCTTTTCTCCAGGTCCTTTGAAGGGTCCAGGCCCGTGTGCGGAGTGTTGATGGCGTCCATCATCTGCGTTTGCCTGAGTCTCGTAAAGTGGAACTCGGCTGCTTGAATGATGTTGATGAAGAGCCGCGACGACTTCAAGACGGGTGAGGTTGGCGGCCTCGTGCTTCCTTGCTGTATCAAGACAGCCGATTGATATAAATGTAGGTGAGATGAGACCGTGAGAGTCAAGCGCGTTGGTGCTCCAGCCTCTCTCCCGAGATAAGATGCCGGACCCTGGTGGATCCATCGCAGTTGCGACGCAGGTAATAAAAGCCGGGGTGCCGGCCGGAATTTGACACCGTCGAGGGCGACTGATAAGACGACGGATTAAGAAGAAGCCAGCCCTGATTGGCTTGGTGTGCAAGGGCTAATCTTTAGCACAGCAGAGACCTCCAAATAGTCTCACTGGCTCATTATTGGGCGAGATAAGCCTGCGAGGACGTCGATCGGGAAGGATACCACTCTGCGACAGGTTTCCTTTCTTTCTTCGGCTTCTGCTAACTCGGCCAGCACGCACTTGGAACTACCCAAGTAAACTCAGTCTCATCATGGAGAGCACATTGAGCCTCCCCAGATCAGAAAATACAGTATGCGTGCGTGCACTCGACACCACCACCAACATGGTGGTTGGTGCAGATGGGTTCATCCATCCAGTCCTGCGGGGCTTCGAAAGCATAAACTTGACAACGATGGCGTTTCTAATAGAAAACAAGCGACTTGGCAAGACGATACTGTTTGACTGCGGAGGACGGAAAGATTTTCAAGATTTCAGCCCCGCGGTTCGGCATAAGATGGATAAAGTTGTCGTGGCTGTCAACATCGAGAAGGACGTCGACGAAGTGCTTGAGAGCGTCGGAATCAGTCTAGACAGGATCAGCAGCATTGTCTGGAGCCACTGGCACTGGGACCACCACGGTGCGCCAGACAAGTTCCCGAAATCGGTTGAACTCGTCGTTGGCCCAGGGTTTAAGGAACTATTCGTACCGGGGTTCCCTACCCGGCCAGACGCGATTCTCCCAGACAACTACTTCCAGTAGGTCCCTCAACATGAACCACGCGGCGTCGGATTCCAATAAGGCTGCTAACGCGAACCCAGGGGCCGGAACGTCAGGGAGATTAGCTTCACCGGGTCCGACCTGCGCATTGGAGAATTTCCCGCTTTCGACCTTTTCGGCGACGGCTCATTCTACCTTCTAGACAGCCCTGGCCATGCTGTCGGTCACATGTGTGCGCTGGCTCGGACCACACCGGATACCTTTGTGTTTATGGGCGGTGACATCTGCCACTTTCCAGGAAGCTTCCGCCCATCGTCGAAGTTCCCTATCCCCGGCAACGTCCCTGCAGAGCAGTTAGATAGCGAGTTTCCGATGCCATGTCCTTGTTCCCTGTTCACGCACATGCATCCTTCCTTCCCCGGAGAAGCATCTCAAGAGACTCCCTTCTTTGAGGTGTCAAGGCATGAACACTCCACCTTTCTCGACAGAGATGCTGCGGCTCGGAGCATAAAGTCCATGCAGGCATTCGACGAGAGTGAGGACGTGCTAGTTTGCATCGCACATGATCCGTCCCTCTTGAAGGTTCTACCTCTGCTTAACACGAGCCCGGAGAAGGATATCAATGATTGGAAGACTCAGAACTACAAGGAGAGGACAAGGTGGGCTTGGTTGAATGAGTTGCCCAGGGGAGGAAAACCTGGCCGCTCCATGCATGTGGACGGACGGTGGTGGAAAGGTCAGAAGATCCAAAAGTTCACAGACGCACTCGGAGATGCTCCAGCAGTTTAGATGCAAATCTAAACCTGGCCGTTGGCAGCATCATTAATGGCTCACCAGAAGCCGCTGCATTCATCACTGGTCCAATCGATGTGCTGTGTATACACTTGAGTTCTATGCCCAACTGTAAATCGTAGTGAGTGGATATGCCAGCATCCATGTTTAGAGAGTGCATCCAGCGCTTGCTGAAATTATAGAAGGCTGTGTGTGTTCATCCACTCGAATCACTGGAAAATACCGAGGCCTGACCGTTATAGAGTGTAAAGACAAAGCGATCGAGACACAACGAGAATTCAGAAACTAATCGACATGCAGCATGAATCCCCGTCAGGCCGAGGCGATATAGACCGAAGGCGGGACCATCGATCTCTGCATACCGCGAAGCTGGCGACGAAATTCCTCGTCGTGGAGCATTTAGCATCACAACGCCTCGTCACCTACTTTCATCAAGCCACAGCGATGGCGGGGAGCCAGTCGACCAATAGATTCTCCCATCGATGTCTTGCAGCTCACATCGTCACCTAGAGCGTGGCTGTGGGCCCATTCGGTCCGCTGCGCGATGCTTCACCGAACGATGGATGGGTCGGTGCTAGATGACAGTCCTAAAGTGTGATGCTGCTCGGAAGGAGAAGGACCTGAAGAACATTGTGAGTCTGAGGATGAAGAAAGGACCAAATTGGAAGTCGAACTCCAATCCCACTCGGGTGGCGGATATGCGCTGCCTTCTCGCGCCAGCTTGCCAACGTAGAGCGGCAAGTCAACCTCGAAATCATGCAGAACGAGTAACAAGACTAGAACTAACTAGAGATCATAAGGGACAGGCAGCGTCACAAACGCCTTATATTGGAAAGGGTGAGTTAGGCGACCTTGGCGATGCTAGCGGCTCTGGGAAGCCAAATCGCTGGCAGGAGAGCCGGAAGAATCGCAGCCCGTTTGTCGGTCGCTCACGGTATAGCAAGTTCTGGAGTCATTCGGAGAAATCTTCAGCTCCGCCGGCACAGGCCCCATCCCTCCGGGTCCGAAGGAGGCATAGTTTTCGCGCTGTTGGGATCCACTTCCCCCGATGTTGCCGCCGTGACTCGTGTGAATTCCCGGGAGTGCCCCTAGGCCCCAAGACCCCCCGGTGGAATAACTCGGAGCTAGGGAATCCGCTTGAGGCGCAGCTTATGTTCTTGCACGTTAGGAAGTGATATACGGGCTTTCGGACTGTCTGGTTGGCTGGGCATGACTTCCTTGGACCCCTTGTCATGGGGCTTTGCGACACTTATTGGAAATAGGTTACGGCACGGCCCACATTCAGGGAGCCGGAAGCCCTAGAGGCCCGGACTTCATGACTGGTGAATACTTCATATACGGTGGCTCCCCAGAAGGTGGATTTAACAAACTTAATTGTATGGAAGAGTTGTTGCCGCTCGCTCGCTCTATACCTGACCTCAATTAATACACGCTGTCGGCTTTCTTGGAGACAGATGCCAGGCACGAAACTTCCAGATGGGCTCATTGCCTTTGGGCCAAACGCAAACTGCACCCTCGACATCTGCCCGTTGGAATGGAGCATCTTGAAGTACCAGCCGTCGCTACCAGCGAACGGGACGTTCATCGGGCTCTTCGCGCTGTCCATGATCATCCACGCCGTCCAAGGATTCCGAACGTCCACTTGGGGCTACATGGCCGCTATGTCAGCCGGGTGCCTGCTAGAGATCATCGGCTACGTGGGACGGTTGATCATCCACAGCAATCCCTTCGACTTCAACGGCTTCCTCATGCAAATCAGTGCGTTTCCTTATCCAGACATCTTTCTAAGCTGCGCGGAAGCTAACCCCCCAGCTAAGTCTGCATCACCGTCGCCCCTGTATTCTACTGCTCGGCCATATACGTCTTGCTCTCTCAAGTGTCAGTGACCCTTCGCATCTTTACTTTTGGTTATACTCAGCTGACCCAGTCTTCTATACATCTAGCATTAACTACATCGACCCTTCGCTGTCACGATTCAAACCAAGACTCTACTACTGGTTCTTCATCCCAGCCGACATAGTCTCTCTGATATTGCAAGCAACCGGCGGTGCGTTGTCATGTGTAGGCGGCAACAACAAAGCCATCGACCAGGGTGTAGACGTCTCACTAGCCGGCCTCATCTTCCAGGTTGTCACCCTGACGGTTTTTAGCGGTCTCTTCGCGGATTACCTGATCGCGTGCTCGAAGTCCAAGAGCGCTCGGCCGAAGATGACGAGGCGCATGAGGATCTTTCTAGGGTTCTTATTCCTCTCGGTCCTCTTCATCCTGATCCGCTGTTGCTACCGGATCGTCGAACTACACGAAGGATATTTCAGCGAGCTGTTCAGGGACCAGCCGCTCTTCATTGCCCTCGAATCCGCGTGAGTCACTATCATATAATCTGCTTGTGCTACTGATTGCGCAGGATACTGACCTGATGGGCTAGCATCATGTGTATCGCCGCCTTCCTCCTGAATGCCGGTCACCCTGGTCCAGCCTTCCAGCAGAAAAAGACCAGGAAGGGCATCGAGTCTGATGGCTCTTTCGCGAACCTCCCTTCAAGTTACGGAGAGGAGTCAGTGCGCATGGGTAGCGTCAGCAGGGCGAGGGCAGATACGTCTGAAAGCGTGCCATGATGCCAGACACAACCATAGACGGGACTGGTCTAGAGTAGAATAATGTTTTATGTTGAACATGCTCCACCAACACCTCGCGCGCGTAATGACTGCAGCCCGTCCTGCTGCTGATCTCGGGCGGAGCCACTCCATCCCAATCGGCACTCCTTCTTGCCGGCTCCGTCGGGGTTCGTTGCTCGCAGCCCACATTGTGCCACACCGACAGAGTCCGGACTGTCGCATTGAAGGCTCGACGTCACAGTCATCGAGACTCGTGGCGGTACTAATTCCGGAATCTCCGCTGCGGCTGCATCGAGCAGGGCCATAGACGAGCGCGGGTTAGCGCGATGGCAGCTAGCGATACTGTCTATTGCAAGCTCGTGTTCGCCCCCCACTTTTTTCATCTCCCCGCACACATCCCAATTCCTCATATCGCC